>PVIC010010019.1:0-44306 GCA_004025085.1 Thryonomys swinderianus
ATCCCAGCACTCGGGAGGCAGGGACAGGAGGATTGCTGAGTTCGCGGTGGCTTGCCTGGGCACCATAGTGAGCTCAGGGCCAGCCTGAACTACAAAGCGAGACCCTGTCTCAAAAGCAAAAAAAAAAAAAAGAGAGTTTTATTGTAAATAATAAGAGGAGCTTCTGGATTTTTCAGGAGTTCCAAGCGGGTGGCCACTGAGGCTTCTTTGTCAAGAGTATTTTATACATGGGCTAGAGATTTAGCTCAGTGGCACTGCACCTGCCTTGCAAACACAAGGTCTTGAGTTTGATCCCCAGTACCTCCAAGAACAAAACAAAACAAAAGAGTAGTATTTTATATGATAAGATGACAATGTGAGTACAACATGGGTCAACCTATGGGATTACAAGTATAGTCACTTAGCTAATATTGATAGGAAGGGTCTATGGAAAGAACAAAGGCATTCCTGGCGAGAGATAGTATGAATGCAGATGTTCTGGTCACCTTTCTGTGCATATGATGCCTAGCTGGGCTTTGTGGACCAGGGGGGTACTAATTATAGTCTGATCTCAAGTTGCTGCTTATCTGTAAGGAGGCTTATAAGCCTGGCTATCCACCTTAAGGTCTGGCCCTTTTCAGACTTCCCTCCACCGCAGTTTTGATATGTTGTCATCTTCTGCATTGACTCCCTCAAGAACCCAGTACCTCTGACTACCTATTAATTTCTATCTAATTTAGCTGTCTGTGATAGCGAGACCAGAGCAACTGTCCGTTACCCCTTTGTTGTGGAGTTGTGGGCATCCTAACGGAAGTGGAAATGGTGACAAGCTAATGGACAGATAAGATAGAGCCAGCAGGGATGATGACTCCAGGGGTTTGGTCTGAACCGTTGTGCACTGGATGGTGGGATGCCTGCAGAGCCAGGCTGCCAAGAGCATCCCAAGAGCAGGCTGGTTGAGACAGCCCAAGCCTGGGGCATGGGTGGGGCCCTGCTGGGGCTAGAAGCATCTTTTTTTTTTTTTTTTTGAGACAGGGTCTTGCTTTGTAGTTCAGGCTGGCCTTGAGCTCACTATGTAGCCCAGGCAAGCCTCGAACTCAGCAATCCTCCTGCCTCTGTCTTTTGAGGGCTAGGATTACAGGCATGAGCCAACATGCCCGGCACTGTGGAATGTGGTACCGATTGCTGGTTGTGGTATTGTTGTATGTGGTTACCGGGGATTGAACCAAGGACCTTGCACTTGCTAGGCAGGCTCCAGAACCACTGAGCTAAATCTCCGACCCGAGAAGCATCTTGGCACATAAGGATGTGTGGGATGAGTGGGATGACCCAGGGATATGTCAGAGTAGGACTTGGGCAGGGGACAGGGCCCAAAGAAGGCACAGGTGCTGCTTCTCCTGGGTAAGTCAGGCCAATCAAAGGTCTCGGGGCAGAACTGCCAGCAGCTCTCTAGCTCCACTCCCAGTGTGTGCTGCTTGAGGTGGTTGGAGTCTGGACTAGTGGGTGGATGTGTCCTGCAGGGAGGAGTGGCTAGGGCTTCAAGGCCACCGGGGGGCCCTGTAGATGTGGGTCCTGTCCACCATTCCAGTACGGCTTCTGGTGGCAGAGGCGGGGAACTGTTGAGCAGGCTGTCCAAACGTGCCTGGCTCCGGTGTCGTGGCAGGGTGATCTGCAGGAGTTAGCAGGTTCACTGGACCACTACCACAGACTGGGGAGGAGAGGTAGGACGGTGCAGGACTGGGAGCATGCGCCCCGGGCCACCTCGTCCTGGAGCATTGATCAGCAGAAGCCCCACCTCTGGCCGGCAAGCCCCGCCTTGCACCTCCTGGCCCCTCCCACAGGCTGCGGTGCTGGCCAGGGCAGTGCGGTGCGGGTTTGGACTCTGCTGGGACCGTACCGCCGCACCCAGCCCCAAACAGAGACATGGACCCCTCGAGAGCCATCCAGCACGAGATCAGCTCCCTCAAAGGTGCAGTCGGGGCTGGTTCAGGCCACTCAGTGACCTCTGGCGGGGTGCAGCCTCTAAAGAGTTACGGGGGTCTGCAGCTCAGAGCCAGCACAGCTTGCAGGGGTAGGGTGGGGGGAGCGGTGCTGAGCTGGAGACGCTGGAGACCCCAGGCTCCTGTCTTGTCAGAGGTCCTCCTGGGGCTTGGTGTGTGTGTGTGTGCGTGTGTTTGTGTGTGCGCGCGCGCGCGTCCGCGCACACGCGAGTACTTGGTGCGTCTGCGGCACTCTTCAGTGCTGCAGTAAAGTGTCTGGAGCCGGCTGTGGTGGTGGTGGGGCCTGGACTCAGGGACGCGGTGAGCTCACGGCTCTGCAGCCATAGCCCCTTCCTCCCCCGCCCCAGTCTGTGCCCTGCAGCCTAGATCGCTGTGCTGAGGCGCCCAGGCGCCCGGCGGGCTGGCCCCGGGCAAGGCCACACTGCTGTTCTTTGTCCTGGTGGGGGTGGGGTGGGGGCTGCCCTAGGGCTCCTACTGGTTGCCCAGGAAACCCGAGGGGGCTTGGAGGGGGTTGGGGGAGAAGGGCCAGCCAGCCTACCTCCTAAGGCCCTCCCAATGCTGCATCAGCTGCGGAGCTGCAGCCCGCAGGGTAGGGTCAAGAGATGGTGGGAGACCTCCTCCAGCCCAAGGATTTAGGGAATACCTGGACCTATATTGGTGTGTGTGTGTGTATCCGCGCGCACGCACATGTGCACACTTGGCTCCAGGCTCCTCCCTGCTTCCCCTGCTGCTTCACTCATGCTGTGGGAGGAGAGAATTCCCGGAGACCCGCCCCCTTGCTCGGAAGCCTGGAGCCCAGCGCCCTTTCTAACCTGGAGGTGACAGGATTGGGTGGGTTGACTGCTGAGTAGGGCCCTGCGGGGAGCATGTAGGCCTGTGTAGAAGCGTCTTAGTTCTAAAGGATAAGGGGCCTTGTGTGTCATCTGGCTTGAGATCTTCTGGAGAAACTGAGGGCCATAAGTTGGTTTGGTGGGGGCTGGGAAATTTGAGGGCCTTAGGTTAATAAATCATGCCAGGAAGATGGTGTGGTTGTATTGGGGTCAGGATGGAATGAGCATAGGAGTGCTTCTGCAGTGGTCAAGGTTAGTGAGTTTGCAGAGACACAGGTGAGTAAAGTAGAAACTTTTTTCTTGTACTGGGGATTGAACCCAGGGCCTTTACCCTGAGCTACATGCCCAGACCTTTTTATTTTTTATTTTGAGATAGAATCTCACTAAGTCACTAACTTGCCCAGGCTGGGCTCAAACTTGTGATCCTCCTGCCTCAGCCTCACAGTATGTACCACCAAGCCCTGCTGAGAAGGAACTTATGTGGCCACAGGGCTGACTGGGCTGGTCTGCGGGCAGGCCTAGATCCCAGGTGGAGCTTGTTCCCATGGCTACAACCTCAGTGGTGTGGAGGGTTCTAAGGAGCTGTGGCCTTTGAGGGGTATGCCTGCCGTCTATATACCTCTGCCAGCGCCACGTGCTTGCAGGGCCGTCTCCTTGGGGCTGGCTTTCTTCCCATCCGGGCCCAGCTTAGGCGGACGTAGGCGAGCCTAGCCGCAGTGAGCTGGCTGGCAGGAGGTCTCTGGGAACTGTTGGCCCCAGCCCTCAGAGTTTCCACTGTGGCTCTGCTGCCCTGTGTGAGTCTGAGTGTGTTGGGTGTGCTGTTTGCAGTCTGCTCTCGGCACCATGGTGACAGCTCATAAACCCGCCCCACACGCTGCTTTGTTGGCTGCCTGCCTGCTGCTGGCCAGCGACTCCCACCGCAGGATCCCCCCCCCTCCCCGCCCTATTTATAATCAGTTCCCGGGTTCGCAGTGCTTGGTGGGAATGGGTGTGTCAGCTTGGGGAGAGTGAGGATCCGGGTGGGGGTTGACAGGGTATGGCCAGGAGAGTTGTATTGGGTGGGATGGAGGCACTCCAGGATATCTGTGGCTCAACCCTCAGTGGTGGGGGCCTAGTGTGATGATGGGTGTGGCTGGGCTGCTCCCAAGCCCTAAAGTGACAATTTCCTCTTTCATCCCCCCAGATGTTCTTTTGATGTCCGCTTCTTAGAATTTGCCCCCTAGACATGGGCAGGTACTTAAGGTTGGGAGTCTGTGTGGGCAGCGTGGCACTAGGCCAGGGGCAGCTAGACTTGCTGACTTTGATTTCCTGTGGCAGCTGGGCGTCCCTGGCCTCTGACAACTGTCCTGTGGTGGGGGTGGGTAAAGGCCCCACCCAGAGTTCCCCCAGCCTGTGCTCTGCTCAAAGTGCTCTGGGCTGAGAGTAGACCTCTTTCTTGCACTGCTGCTAATTTGGCCTGGAATGGGAAGAGTTAAATCCGGTGATTGCTGTCTCCGGTAGAGGTGGGGGGCTCTGTCCTTTGCCTGCTTGATGGACAGGGTTCCTGCGTTTGCCTGTCCTTGTGTTCTGGCTGCTGCCCTTGCTGCTCCCCCTCAGGCCTCTTCCTCAAGACCTGAGCTCACTTCCTGGGCCCCCCTTCCTCCTTGGACATTGAATCTCCACTGGCCACCCAAGCCACCCAGAAACCTCCTCTCCAGGCCCTTGTGAATGCATGACTCCTGGAGGCCACACCCAGGGTCTGTCTTCTCTGTCCTTTGCCTTCTGCCTGTTCCACCACTTTTTCCTGGGATTTGTATTCTGTTACCCCCCCCTCCCATTTTAGGAACCTTGAAGAAGTGTTTTAGAAACTGATGTAATTTCTGAAATTGGAGCTGTGAGACCTGGGAGGGGTGGGGGAAGTGGTGGGGGTGGCCATTGCCTTGAGGTGCCCCCAACTCTACAAGGGGCCCTGTCTGCCGTGGGTGGGAGGGGCCCCCCTCCTGCTGAGTCAGAGGGGGCCGGCCCAGGCGCCCTGGAGGGCGGGCAGGCAGGAGGCTCAGGCAGGCAGCACTGCCGGCTGGAATCCACGGAGCCAGGCGCGCCGGGAGCCACATTGTCCTGATCCCGCCCTTGACTTTAGCGCCGGAGCCTGCCTGTCTGCCTCCGGGTGCTGTTGCTGCCTGTGCCGAGGGAGCCTCTTTGGCCTCCTCGCTGTGATCCACCTGCTGCCTTTGTCCCTGGGCTGACCACTTGGAACCTGGCAGCCATGGTGGCTGGCATGCTCATGCCCCTGGACCAGCTTCGGGCCATCTATGAGGTGCTCTTCCGTGAGGGGGTGATGGTGGCCAAGAAGGATAGAAGGCCTCGCAGTCTGCACCCCAATGTGCCTGGGGTCACCAACTTGCAGGTCATGCGTGCTATGGCCTCCCTGCGGGCTCGGGGGCTGGTACGGGAGACCTTTGCCTGGCGCCACTTCTACTGGTATCTAACCAATGAAGGCATTGCTCACCTACGCCAGTACTTGCACCTGCCACCGGAGATTGTACCTGCCTCTCTGCAACGTGTACGTCGCCCTGTTGCCATGGTGATGCCTGCACGTCGCTCCCCACATGTGCAGGCTGTGCAGGGTCCCCTGGGCTGCCCACCTAAGCGGGGACCTCTGCTGGCTGAAGACCCTGCCAGAGAGGAACGGCAGATCTACCGCCGGAAGGAGCCTAAGGAAGGGATACTTGAAACTCCAGTGGTGCCTGCCACCACCTCAGAGACATTGGCCACGCCCATTCCAGAGCCTGTCCCAACCACAGGTCAGCTTCATTCTGGCTGTAGGCTGAGAGGGGTGGAAGGGGGGTCTATGGATGTCTGCAGTGCCCAGGATTAGGCCTAGTGGACTGGTGTAAGCAGCGAGGGTGCAGGGGCTTTGCTTATACCAGCAGGTGGCGCCCTCTCTGTCCAAGGATGCTGGGGGCTCTGACCAGTGGCCTCACTGGCTCCTCCTCCTAGGTTGAGGACCTTGGGGTGGGTAGGACCCTGTGGGGGTGTGGCTTGTGGGTCCTGGACTGGCGGGGCCAGCTGTTGGCCCCTCTCTCTAGCACTCTCTTCACCTTCACCACTTCCCCCCTGTCCAAGTAGCCTGTCCTGAAACCCTCTGCTCAGAAGTAGGTGATATGCAGAGGAGCTGCTGGCATGATGTGGGCTGAGCTGCCCGTATCTGGGCAAACTGCTTGACCTCTGAGCCTTGAGTCTGCACAGTGGGGGTGCATGTAGTTATTATGGCTCATATTTTGTACTGTAGAGGGCAGTTTAGACCCTCAGCACAAGGCAGGCTTGTCCCACACCCCTCTTTGTGGCACAGCACCTAAGGAGAAGCTTGTGTTCTAGGGGCTGGGAAGGGGGCCTGGAGTGAGGCTAAGCAGGGCCAGCAGAAATTTACTAGGGGGAGGTGGTACAGAGACCCAGGTTCAGATCCCACATTGTGCTCCACTGTTTGTTTGGGCGGGCACCAGCCTGCCTGGGTTGGGTCACTAAGCCCTCGACCAGGGTCAGGGAGGCTGTGGCATAGAAGATAGTCTCCTGCCTTTCTCCATGGTCTTAGGCAGGTTTCTAGTGTCCCTGTAAATAGGAAGGGGTGTGAGATGAAGAGCTCTTGGCAAGGTTCCCGTCCCAGCCCGTGGGTCCTTTTCCCCACCCAGCACTCCTGCTCCCCCTGAGCTGCTTGAGTGAAACTGTCCTGTCCATTCTGAGACAAGGGTGTGGTAAATGGGAGGGAGCTCTCCCCTCCTTTTCTCGCTTTCCTTCCTGGTCTGTGTCCAGACGGGGCCAATTGGGCATGCATTTACAGTGTGGCCAGGAGGTGGTTCTGGGTGTGGCCTCAGTGGGCAGAGTAGCAGGCACCCCCATCTCTGATGGAAATGACTCAGTCTTCCCTTCCCAGCCGCAGCCGCCCGGTGGCAGCTCAGAGTTTCCAACAGGAAATGAACTCCAGCTTCAGGCTGAGTCAGGGCCGCTTAACAGGCCCCTTCCCTCGCCTTGACCCTATGGAGCTGAGATGGGGACCTGGGGTGCTGGGTGTGGTTTAAGGCCAGGGCTATGTCCCCAGGCCTATGTTTGGTGGCAGGGAAATGACAGCTCCATGTAAAGACCAAAATGATTTGGATGGTATCTGAAAATGTTGGCTTCTGAGAGTTTCAAAAGTGAACAAGTAATGGGCCACAGAGACCCTGTCCTTCATAGCATGGCCCCTCCAGGGAGTCTTGGAAGGCGCCAGTCAGCTCATGATCATCAGAACGTCTGCAGTGAGATGGGCTGCTGCAGCCAACCCTGGCCCCAGAGCCAGTGACAGGGCAGGACAAGGTGGGAGTGCTTGCTGACCCCAGCCCCAGGGACTTACTGCTTCTTGTGCCCTAGTGTCTGCTGGTCTGTGTGATGAGCCTGCAGAGAGCAGGCATACCCAGAGCAAAGATGTCTACCTCATGTTCAGACCCTACAGACAGATGGGGTGGTCTGGGTGAGGACAGAGTGGGAGAGCCGAGGTGTCAGGAGTAATCAAAGAGGACTTTTCTTGAGGACAGGGAGGACAACTATGCCAAGAAGTGTCCCTCAGAGAGTGCTTGGGACAGGGATGAAGACTTTGCCTGGGGGTATCCTCTGGTGGAAAGCTGCCAGAGTGGTTTGTATGTGAATTTGGTTTATATCCCCAAACATGCAAGATTTGCCTGGCTCAGAATTCACAGTGAATGCACAGCATATGGAGAAAAGACACTTACGCACTATCAGGACACTGCTCTTGCAGGGACACCCTATATAGTGTATCTGACAAATGGACATTATATCTCTCCTGGTCACATAGACATATTCCTGTGCATCCCGACTCCCCATGTGGCGGGGATGGGTGGAGCAGGCATGGAAGTCCCTTGCTGTTTTTACAGCTTTGTGGTATCTCCTTTGGGTGGGCTGTATGTGTAGGCAGGTTTGGGGATGATCACTAGCTTTGTACATGGCTGTCTTGCTTATTTGAGAGAAATCTGAAGTTTTCTGGCAGGTTTCTACCCATTCTGTCGTGAAGTTAGGTTTGTTATTTCCTGGGTTCCACACAGTTGGGTGGGAGAGGTGGAATAGGCTATTACATGTGTCTCCTTTGCCTAAGTTTGGAGCCTGCTGTGCCTGGGACTGAGTTAGTAGTTGGAAACTTGGATGGAGGAAGGGGCTGCTGGCTCTGCAGGCTGAGGGTGTGTCAACTTCAGGCATAGGAACCTGATTGCAGGATGAAAAAGTGCGGGACTCAGCTTCCGTGTGGCCTTCTGGAATGCGTTGGGCACATGGGCGCCTGGAATGTGGGTGGGTGGGGTGGCAGAGCTAGGCTGGTGGGGCCTGTGGAGGGAAGGGAAGGCTCTTGGTGGGCTGGGTGGGGCAGGCTCTGTAGAGAAGACCAATGGGCTAGGGACCCAGGGCCTGTTCTCTGCTCCCCTGGGCCCACCCACCTGGGCTGGTTTGACCTGCTAGTCTGCTGGGCTTCAGCAAGGCTCTGCTGGCTCACTGAGGGGTGGCTGTGAGGAGGAGCCACTACTCCCAGAGTTGGGTGGGGAGACCAGGGCATGAGTGAGCCCTCCCTCTATTTCCCACCCTTTCCCTCTGTCCTGCCTTGTCTTCCTCTCTGCTGGCTCTGGGATTAGTCTGGCCCGGCCGGTAGGCAGCCATGGACAAGTACAGCATGGAGGAGCTGATCCAGATGGGGCAAGGTAGGGTTCAGCAACAGTGGGAGCTGTGGTGCAGAAGAAAGGAAGTGGGAAGAGACCAAAGCTTCCAGATGGGGCTGGCAGCCTGCAGGAGGCCTTGAGGGATCTACCCTCTACATCCAGTCCCCTTCGGGCATAGGAACCTGAGTGCAGGGATAGGTATGCCCCCCCCCCAGCTGCCCCAAGGGATATAGGATACGGAATGGGGTGTCCCATCCCAGACCTAGGTAGGTGGCAGATAGCCTGCCCCCACCTGGTGTATTCCCTCCTGGAGAGACATGTCCTCACTGAGGCCATGAGGACACACTCCTTTGAGGCTCTGAGCCCCTGCAGGGGGTAGATTGAGAGGTCCCAGGACTGAGCCTTCCTCAGCCCCTGCCTCCTGCTAGCCAGCTGCTGCCTTGGGCCTGGCCAGGAGTTAGACTCTTTCTGATGTATCTTTGGGGCAGCCAGTGTCCCCGATGCTTCAGGCTTCCTGAGGTAGCTCAACCCTTGGCTCTCCAGAACCAGCCACCATAGGGCAGTTTGCCACACTGAAGCATGGGGCTGGAGAGCAGATGGCCTTCTCTTCACTCACAACCCCCTGCCAACTCAGGGGCCAAGATTGTTGTGCATTGCTGAAGGCTGAGGCCGATTTGTCAGAATTGTGGCCTTGTGGGACCTGGGCTAGCTCCTCACCATATCGGTGCCTGTTTCCTCATCTGCATGATGTATTCATGGTACAGGACTTTGAAGAATGTGCTTGACAGGAAATGCTACAAAATGGGGTCTGTCTACTAGGGCCTGAAGGGTCAGGCCCAGAGCTCTGAGGCTTATGGGAGGAGAGGGACAGGACTGTGTGTCCCTCACATGTGTACACACACATCCTGTTTCCTTGGGTTTACTGAGATTGGGCCATTGCCAGATACAGCAAGTGTGCTTGCAGATGGGACCTCCAACCTCTGCTTTGCACAGTCTGGGTTGCTGGGGTGTCTTGGGTAGGGAAGTGACACCCAGTTCTGTGGGGCAGGTGCACACTCATGCCGACTGGGCCTCAGCTTGGGGCTTCCAGGGTTTCTTTCCAGTATTGTGACCTTGGGGAGGCTGTTCTGCCCACCCTGTGGCCAGGGGTTGTGTTGAGTGACTTGCACAGGACTCAGTGGGAGAAGGGAGTGGCATCCCCAGGCCATGTGGGGCTCCCAAGAGCACCTCAAAAGGTGGACAGGACATGGACTACACTCCCCCCGGGGGACCTGAGCTTAAACCCCCATGAGCCTTTCCTGGGTGGATCCCAATGCCGATGCCTCCTTACTGTAACATCACTGTGGTTGGAGTAGGGTTGTGTGTGTCAGTGGTGATGGCCAACCAAATGCCCAGCCAGATGGAACTGCAGTGAGCCCAGGCCGGGGTGCCCTCGCTCCACACGTCATGTTCTAAGTCTGGACAAGTGACGGGCCTTGCTTGCCCTCCTCGGATATTTATATCCCCTGGGCCCCCTGCCCACCATCCCCTCCCCCACGACTGCCGCTGACAGCCGCACACACAGCCTGCCCTCCTCCCACCTTGCTGCGGCTGCCACCAGGCTTACTGCCTCTGAGGGGCCTGTGACCCTCCCCACGCCCCTCGCCTCTCCTGGTCTACCCTGTGGGCTCCTGCCACCATCTCCAATGAAGATCGTGCCCGGTAGGTGGGGCAACCCTGTAAAGTATTCCAAAAGCCCAGTCAGACAAGGGGGCCTGTAGCACTTGGGGCTGAGGCGAGAGGGCCTGCCCTCCTCTGGATGTAGCCTGCTTTTCAGCCCCTCCCCCGGGCTCTCCTCAGCCACTGTCCAGGGCCTACAAGGGCTTGGGGTTCATGAGGAGTCCACATATGAGTTGGGCAGAGAGGGCTGCGGCACTGGCATCTGTCTGCCCTAGGTCCTGGAGGATGTCCCCAGAGGGCACCCTTGGAGATAGGGAGGGGGCTTGGACCCTCCTCATGGGGCCTTGCAGCTGGGTAGGCTTTCCTTGGGGAAGGGGAAGACCAGTGTGGAGCCCCCAGGCTGTGCTGGGGGCCGGAAGCCTAGCCCAAGCTGCCGCAGGCCCCTCCTCCTGGCGGGTGTGGCTGTGGGTAGGCAGGGGTTAAGGTTCCAGCTAACCTTGAGCGTCGACAGCTCTGCGCAGGGACAGCTGAACTGGCTGTGTGGAGTGTGGGAGGGAGGAGGGTGGGGAGGCTGGGGAGGAGGAATTGGTGCAGCGGACGGACCTTGTCCCGGCTGCCGGCGGCTGAGGGATAGTGTGGGTAGTGCAGTAGGCGGTCGCTGAGGCAAGGGTGTCCCCGTCCCTGGGGCAGCCTCCTTGCTTGCCCTCCACGGCAGCTCCTGGCACACAGGCAGGTTCTGCTTGCTCTGTGTGGCAGCCATGGAGCCGTCGGGCAGCCTGTTTCCCTCCCTAGTGGTTGTGGGCCACATCGTCACTCTGGCTGCCGTGTGGCACTGGCGCAGGGGGCGTCAGCGGGTGCAGGACAAGCAAGGTAAGCACCCTTGCTTTAGTCCCGGCACTGTCAACGGCCAGGGTCTCTGCCAGAGGACTGGGGGCGGGGCAGAGGTGGAGGGTCCGCCTTCCTCCCGCCCCTCGTCTTCCCCATTGCCCTCCTCTTCCTGCCCCTGAGCTGCACACGCAGTGTTTTTTGAGTGTGGCGATGGTCCCTCTACCCACCCCTTGAACTCCATTGGAGAGCCTGCCGGCTTCCAGGGTGGTGGCCGTGGTGTGGCTCTGCAGCTGTCATCAGCCTGGAGCCAGTCAGGGGTAGGAGGGTGGAGAGGCTGGGGCTTGAGTTGAGGCACGGGGTTCAGCAGCGCCTGCCCCCTTCAGGAAGCTCCTTCCCCCAGATGCAAAACCGAGGCAGTAAGCGGAGGAACTGCAGTGGCAGGTGAACAGGCTGACCTGGGTGGGGGCGGGCCTGTCCAGTTCTCTCCACCCACAGCATGGGGTTGAGCTTTGAGGTGAGGCAGGTACCTGAGCACACTCCCCCAGTACTCAGGACCAGACTGGGCGGGCAGCCAGGCGGTGCCCTGCCCTCCCCTGCTCAAAGTCACCAGCTTTTGGGCTACGGTCCAAAAGACGGCTAGGCCTAGCACAGGACAGGGCGGGGCTGAAGTGAATGGAGCCCGTAGGCCCTTGGGATTGGGCAGTTCTGCCCCAGGGTTTCTGGCCGGAGGGTCTGTCTTTAAGGGCGCGTCTTGGGCCAGTTCTCTTCCAAAGGTGTGGTGGTGCTGTCCCCTAGCGGGTTTAGTGGGTATCAGCTTCCAGGGCGGGCTCCAGTACCGAGGCTGAGCTAGGTTGGGATTTCCCGGGATGGCCCAGGAGTTCCCTAGAGCTGGTGACTCAGCTGCAGACAGGGACGCGAACGTAGTGCTCAGACTGGGGCTGCTGCTTCTCGGAGGTTTTTGGTTAGGGACCAGATGCCACCTCCCTCTCTGGCCCAATTTTCTTGCCTGTCCCCACGTGGGGAAGAGTCTTACCCCTTGGCCCCTCTTCTGGCTCGCTAGCTGACCCGGAGTGCCAGGCGTGGCTTAGACACCTCGGTCTGTCCTTGACTAGCTCTGTCTGGGGCCTTCTCACATAACCCCCATTCTGGAACGCCTGCACCTACTACACACCTGACTGTGAGCGCCCCTCACCAAGGACCTCGGTCAAAGGGAATTTTGCGAGTGTGATGAACCTGCGTCCCCTGGGGGAGATCCCAGGCCCAATTCACTTGGTCGTGGGTGGGGCAGCTCCCTACCCCTGCGCTGGGCGTGGGCGGGGTACACTACAACCACCACCGCTTGGGGCGCGGCTTCGCGGCCGGGGCGGAGCGGGGCGCTTGTGGGGGCAGGTTCTTGGGCCTTGGAGCTGGCGGGCGGGGGAGGGCCGGACAACCGAACCAGCCTCCAGCGTGGGCTGAACTGGGGTTGAGACTGATCCATGGCTGCGGGTGGCGCCTTCCCCTCACGGAGGGAGGCCGTGCTGCAGCGGCCGTGCTGGCTGGACGCGGGGTGCGAGCGCGCCCGGCGCGGCTTCCTTTTCGGGCAGCTGTGCTGTATCGGTGGGTTCCTGGGCCCGAGGGGGGCTCGGGCTTTTATCTGCCGGCGTAGGGGTGGGGCCTGGCTCAGGTGCCGGATCCCTTCTGAACTCCGGAAGCACCTGGAGAGGAAAAGAGCGGGTTGTCTCAAGAAGGGGGATGGGAGGTAGGCGGGGCGGAACGCTCCGCCGCCAGTCCAGGCGCCAGGCTCTAACGGCCAGGACTAGGAGGCGAGTGGGGGTGGAGAGGCGCCGAGGGCGGGACTTCAGGATCTCTGCTGCAGACTCCTGGCCTGTGGGGTTCCCTCCCAGTCTGGGAGTTTCCTTCCCCCGCACAGTACTGGCTGACCTGTTTCTTCCATCTGTACAAGGGGCGCAGCCCTTACCCTGGGTCTGGTTTGGTGGGGAGGGTCTGATGCCTTGCACAGGGCAGGAGTCAGACAGGTGTGTAGAAGGGTGTCCTGGGATAGCCAGAGAGATAGGAAAACATAGAAGTGTGCAGCAGTGTTTGAAGAAGGGGTATGACCGCGTTGGGGCTAGATGGGGTTAGGTGGGGACCCTGCCAGGGTGAGAGAAGTTGCCCGTTGGTCTGAGATGCTGGGGGGAAGGGTATGCCCAGCCAGGTGCCAGGGAAGGTAGGACTAGTAGAGAGGATAAGGGAGTTTGGTCTGACCAGTTGGAAGGTGCTCCAAGGAAGGAGATAGGAGGCACCCACAAGCCCAGTGGTTAGGAATTTGTGGTGTAGGAGGTGGCTTGGGGGTTGGAGTATTTTGCCCTGAGCCCTAACCCTCCACACCTGGTGCAGTCTTCTTGGAAGCCTGGTAGTAGCAGAGAGAAGGCTGAAGAAGGGGCTGGCTTCCTCAAGTTCAAGCTGCTTCCCGGAATTCTCTTTGGCCCCTGCCAGCCCATTCCCAGGAGTCTGTGCTCCTTGACAAAATGACAGTCCATTCCTGTTCCTGTGTTCTTCAGCTTCTAGACAGAATGGGCCTCCTGACGTGGAAAGGCAGGTGGGCCACTCCTGAAGAGTTAGCATTTCCACAGCCGCCAGCCTGGGGTGGGGCCGTTGAGACACTCGCAGGCACGTGTGTTCAGGCACATGTACCTGGAGTACTGATCAGTGTGGGGTCAGATTTGGGACTTTGGAGGGGTCTGGAGGGTGAGGAGTTGATGTTCAGTAGGATCCCAGGAGCTGCTGGGCCAAACTGGGCAGAGCAGAGGGGTGTCTTATTGGAACTCAGCGATATGAAGCCGTGTAAGTACTTGGCAGGACCCTAGCGAGTGATCGTGCCCTCCAGATTGGACAGGGCCCTTAACCCCCTCTGCTTGCTCAGACACCCCCTCCTGGTGGAGTTTTGGTGCCCTCTCCTGGTTAGAGGGGTTAGGGATGGGGGTGGGGTGAGTTTTTCTGGGAACAGAGAGCCCTGGAGGCACTGTGGAAAAAGGGGGGGGGGTGTTTTTCAGCGGCTCACAGCTGGATCGAATCAAGCCAGAAGCATGGCCTGGAAAATTCTTGTGGTAGGGTGGTGCATTTTTCCTATGGCAGCTGGGTCTCTATGAGGTCCCAGAGGCCAGCCGTAGGTGACTCTGTTCACTGACCTAGGGACAAGCAAAGCAGGCTTGTTCCTCAGGACTCCTGCGCCCTTTGTCCAGATCCTTTACCTTTACCACCTGAACAGCTGCTACTGTGAGCCACACCTAGCTGCAAACTGCCCCTTGCCCAGCCTCCCCCCAGGTTCTACTTCCTTTTCTAGTGAGTCACATTGCTGAGGTCCCCTCCCCACTTCTGACTCATTGGCTGTGCCCCCTTGGGTGCTCCCCTCTGCCTTAGCACTCCTTGGGGAGGTGCCCAGCAGCTCAGGCTGGGCGGCCCTGCTCAGATGAGTCAGTGCTCAGCTATGTGCCGCTTTTGCTCGAGGTGTGCTCTGCCTGGTTGGCCTGGACTTGGGCTAGGTTTGCCCAACCCTTAGGCGATTCTAGAGGGTCAGGCTGGCCCTGGAATAGGGACCAAAGGATCCTAGCAGTGGTGGGAGCTGAGGGATAGGGCCTGGTCACTTCTCAGTGCTGTTCCCCTCCCCCATTCAAGTATTCTACACGTGGGGTGCCCCTTCCAGAGTCAGGCCTGGCAGGGAAGTGGGCTGCTTGAAGAGATAGTTGGAGTGTTCTTTGAAAACAGGTGTGGCCTCAGTGTTGGCCCCCAGCCACACTCAGGCATTCTTCTGTGGAATGGGGGGTCCTCCCTCCCTCCCAGTGGGATGAATCCTTTTGGGTGGCCTTGAGGAAGGCATGTGTTCCTCTGCTGTCCTAGAGAGGGTGTGGGTTTCCCCTTAAACCCTGTAGCCCTGCTGCTGCAGGCAGAGTGACTGAGGAAACCCTGGTTTCCTGTTTCTGGTGGGCCCAGGGTGTGACCATGGGGGAGGGGCTGCCTTCCTCCTGCCCGCTGGGACACTCCCCCCTGGGGGGCCGGGCAAAGCAGGGTGGGGCTCAGAGGTGGGTCGGCCTAACTGGGGAGTTTGGCCGGCAGGGAGTGGCTGCTGGGACTACAGCTCAGAGTTGAGCCTGTGAGCTTCCAGTGCAGCCCCAGCCTTCAGTAGCTGGTGTGCCACTCAGAGGTGCCCAGAGTACAGTGCCTGAGGGCAGAGGGACAGGGTGACGAAGGGGTGGGGACAACACCATGTCTCAGCATCGACTCCGTGTGCCAGAACCTGAGAGCCTAGGTGGCAAGAGAACCAACTCGGAAGACAATCTCTACCTGGCTGTGCTTAGGGCCTCTGAAGGGAAGAAAGGTAGCATGCATCCCCGCTGGGCAGGGTGGGTCTCTGTGGCAGGAAAGGCCAGCTGTTTCCTTTAGCAGGAAGCCTTGGCATGGGGGGGTGTGGGGTCCAGACAGGGGTCTGGGTTTGGGGGATGACTGTAATGAGAGGCCAGTATAGATTGGTCTCTGGTGCTCGCTTCGGCAGCACATATAGATTGGTCTCTGAGCCTTGAGTGTGACTCCAGGGCAGCAGGGGATTTCTGGGTCTTGGGGAGAACCCACTGCCCTGTTGGAACATAGCTCCCCTTAGAGCACTTGGCTGGTCTGGCCATGGAGTTCCTCTGCTCAGCTTGGGAGGAAGCATGTGGGGTGGGGCAGGCCTTGACTTGTGTGACTTACGCACCATGGGTTCTGCATACTGCGGCTCTGGACTCTCCCATCTCCTTGGGAGACAATGTGGGGGTTGAGCGGGGACCCAATCCTTACCTGGGCCAGAGCTATCTGGGCCTGGGTACCTTGGTCTCTGCTGTCTTGGCCAAACTGGCTGGGAGTTGGGGGCCTTACGTCACTGTAACCTGAAGGACCCTGAAGCTGGGTATGCTTCTGGTCTTCTTCAGGTGGGATTATCTGGCCAGGCCTCTTTGTCTTCATGGTGGTCACCTCTGGGAGCCTCCCTGATCTGTCTCAAGCCCCAGGTCAACTGACCTTGTCTCTTCCAGATGAGCGGGACCGTGTCCAGAAGAAAACCTTCACCAAGTGGGTCAACAAACACCTCATCAAGGTTGGTGGTGGCTGTTTATGGGAGGTGACCCCAGCCCCCCCATGTCCTCACACTGCTGTGCTCACCTTTCATCTCTGAAACCTGTTATTTTCTGTCTTCTCCCACGCTTGCTCCTTTTGCTCCTCTTCCTTCTGATCTCCTGGCTCTGCTGTAGCACTGGAGGGCAGAGGTAGGTACCTGTGTAGGACAGGGGTATATTCTGTGCCCTCTTCCTTCTTTCTGGGGACGAACCTAGCACTTTATTCTGCTTTTCCCCACCTGGTGGTGGCTACGGACGGTCTGTGGTCACCCTGGCTCCATTTTCCCCACAGGCCCAGAGGCACATCAGTGACCTGTATGAAGACCTCCGAGATGGCCACAACCTCATCTCCCTGCTGGAGGTCCTCTCTGGGGACAGCTTGGTATGTGCACACTCGTGCACTCATACACACCCAGCCCTGCCTGTGTCCCCTTGATGTCCTGCCTGCTTTCCCTCCTTGGGCCCTTTCCTGACTGCCCATTGTGTGTCTAGCTCAGTACTCCCTGCCTTCTCCCTGGAAGCAGCCTGGCTCCCCTCCTCCCCTGGTCCCAGTGTACCCCCTGGCCCAAGGTTTCTCTATCACGTGGAGGGCCTGGCCTGAGGGTGGCTATGACCCCCTTGGCACAGGCTGCTCTGGCCCTCGCTGTCCTCTGCATTGGAGCCTTAACACAGTAACCTCATGCTCTGCTCTGCTTTGGTTTCTCTGCTGCTTGGACTCTGAATCTTGATCTCTGCCCTTTACCCTTTGCCCTGCTCTGATTGGGCAGCCGAGGGAGCGGGACATAATCAGGAGCTTGCGCCTGGTGAGTGGTTGTGCCTGGTGAGTGATGGCACATGGGCTTCCTGAGATGTGGAGCCTAGCTCACCTGGGCTGGTGGCCAGTCCAGCCCAACCCACATCTGGCTCTGGGGTGGGCAAATGGTTGTTCATCAAGCTGTCTATGGTCCTGCCTGCTGCTCTGCCTGGGGCTGGGGCTGGGACCCGCCAGAAGCTGCAGTGGTCACCATTGCCAGGCAGGAGGACCCTCCAATGCCACTGTTCTCCACCCACAGCTTCCTGGCTATTGTCTCCTTTCCACCCCCTCCTTTCCCACAGCCTGGGTCACTGGCTTCTCAAAGCCCTGCTGGGTCTGGGCTGTCCCTTAGGCTAGTGACCTCCCTGTATAGCTGCGGTGGGTGAACATGGATGTAGGAAGGGCTACTGCCCCAGTGGGGAAGACCCTTGGTTCAGTTGCTGCAGCTGCTTTGAGGAGTGGGGCCTGTGAGCAGCAGCTGCTGTATGCACACTGATCACGCCATGCCTTGTCTCAGCCCCGCGAGAAGGGGAGGATGCGCTTCCACAAGCTGCAGAATGTCCAGATTGCCCTGGACTACCTCCGGCACCGCCAGGTAAGGCCCCCGAAGGCCCTAGAACCCCCCTCTGAGCAGCTGCCCAGTGGCCTGTGACTTAGACCCATTTGCTCACAGGTGAAGCTGGTGAATATCAGGAATGATGATATCGCTGATGGCAACCCCAAGCTGACCCTTGGCCTGATCTGGACCATCATCCTCCACTTCCAGGTAGAGTAGCCGACCCCAGGAGTTTCTAGGATGGTGGGCTGGCCCACTTTCCGGCTGTGTGTGCCCTGGAGGTGGCACCCCTGGAATAGTGGTACCTGGAAGCCTCCCTGCCAGTGTGGCCCTATGCTGGGTCTCTGGCCCAAGGTCGCAGGCCTCTCCAGGACTTACCTATCCCATGCCCTCTGGCCCCAGTTGGGTAGGGCCTGCAATGACTCCTGGGAGGAATTTGTTCCCTGCTGGTACCCTGGAGGAAGCTTCTGGAACTATAGAGGCTGTCCTGACTGACTCACCCGTTGCCTGTGCTAGCCACACAGGAAGCCACAAATCTGAGATCTGGGCAGGAGAGCCAGGCTGGCACGGCAGCTGAGTCACACAGCTGGCAGGCCTTCAGACAGGCAGCTAGGGACACGCTGATGGGTGTGCTCACAGCAGACCCAGGCCTGAGATGGATGAAGTGCCAGGCGCACATGCTGTGCCTACCTACCAGAAATACCCCCACTCCTTAGAACCAGAGAGGTCCTCGACCTACCCTACCCTTGGTACAACAGCCTGTTCTAGGCCTAAGGATTCTGGGCCAGCTTTGAGGGTCTCAGTTCTTGGGCACTGCCCACCAGCTACTCTGCCACCCAGTGGGAATACAGGGTGCACAAAGGGAAACCTGGGTTGGAGTCAGCGTCCATCAATGGTGGCAGTAGGGGTTGAGGGTTCTGACTTGCTCTGTGGCAGCTGCTGTCTAGAGTGGCCTGAGTTTGTGGCACTGAGATACGGTAGCTTCCAATGGCTTCCTGATATGGGAGCTGCCTCAGCTGGGGATGGTGATCCTGTGCTGAGCCATCCCAACCCTTATTCATGTAGTCATGGGTATGTGGTGGGAGTGGACAGACAGGTGGCCAGGCTGAGCTTCTGCTCCTATCCTGCATGGTAGATTTCAGATATCCAGGTGAGTGGACAGTCGGAGGACATGACAGCCAAGGAGAAGCTGCTGCTGTGGTCCCAGCGCATGGTAGAGGGCTACCAGGGCCTGCGTTGTGACAACTTCACCTCCAGCTGGCGTGACGGCCGCCTCTTCAATGCCATCATCCATCGGCACAAGTATGTGGGAGGAAGAGGGCCTCTTGAGTTGTAGGCATCCTGGTTGGGGCATCTTCAAACAAGTCAGGGCAGGGCTAAGAGTGGCAAGAGGCATGTCTTCTGCTGTCAGGAACTTGGTGCCTGGAGGAATGGGTACCAGCCAGCCACCTTTGGGAGGTGCTGTGGAGCAGGGCCCAGCTCCTGGATCTTCAGAAGAGCCTCCAGGTCCTTAAGGCCTTTGAGGGTGGGGTATGGTACAGGTTCTGGTCACATAGACACCTCAAAAGGGCTTGGCATCTGGGAAGGCTACAAGGTTGCTAGGCTGACTGCATCCTCTGCTCAGGGCAACAGGCTTGTGCCTACTGCAAGACCCCTGGGCTCTGGGGGAGTGGGGGCAGCAGGGTCCTCTCAGGTTGCCCTTGTGGGCAGGATTGGGGGGTGATATTAGAGGAACAGATGAGTGTGGGGTCAGGGCTTCGTGCCTCACCTACCCAATTGTCCATAGGCCTATGCTCATTGACATGAACAAAGTGTATCTTCAGACCAACCTGGAGAACCTGGATCAGGCCTTCTCTGTGGCAGAGCGGGACTTGGGTGTGACTCGGCTCCTGGACCCTGAGGGTATGAGCTACCGTCCTCTCCTGGCCTCTCCTCCTTCCCCCTTCCAGCTCTGAGGCTGGCTGCACAGGCCTTTCTGACCTTGCCTTCCTGCAGATGTTGATGTCCCACAACCTGATGAAAAGTCCATCATCACTTACGTCTCATCTCTTTATGACGCCATGCCCCGCGTGCCTGGTGCACAGGATGGGGTGAGGGCCAACGTGAGTCGTGGCACCGGGATGCTGGGAGGCAGGTCCATCCTCATTGTCCCCTGACTGCTTGTGTGCCCACAGGAGCTGCAGCTCCGCTGGCAGGAGTACCGGGAGCTGGTTCTGCTGCTACTACAGTGGATCCGGCACCACACTGCTGCCTTTGAGGAGCGAAAATTCCCCTCCAGTTTTGAAGAGATAGAGGTGGGCCTTCCCCTGTGGCCAGGGTCTTTTGCCCTTGCTGTCACGGCTCCTGACACCCCTATCCCCACAGATTCTGTGGTGCCAGTTCCTGAAGTTTAAGGAGACAGAGCTTCCAGCCAAGGAGGCTGACAAGAACCGGTCCAAAGGCATCTACCAGTCCCTGGAGGTGAGTGGTGATCCCTTAGGATGGTGAATGCTGTGTTCCTTGGGAGGTGGGCGAAGTGTTTCCTCAGAGTTAAGTTGGGCATCCCGCCTCCTCAGTGCCCGGGTACTGTGGCTTTTGAGCTTTTGGGATCAGGTCTGTTCTAGGTTAGGTGGGCTGGGGCCCTGAGGGCCTGCATGCCCACTGTCTACAGCTTGGGGGTGAGTTCTCTCCCTGCTTCCAGGGTGCAGTGCAAGCAGGTCAGCTCAAGGTTCCCCCCGGCTATCACCCCCTGGACGTGGAGAAGGAGTGGGGCAAGCTGCATGTGGCCATCCTGGAGCGGGAAAAGCAGCTCCGGAGCGAGTTTGAGAGGTGGGTGGTGTGGGGAATTGGTAGTGGGTGGGGCCCTGTGGTTGCTGGGGAGCCACCCGAGGGTGAGTCACTGCTTGGGGAGGAAATTCCCCCCCCCCAGGCTAGGGAACTCAAGCTGTCTTGCCCCAGGCCAGCAAGACATTGAGCCTCAGGCTGGCAGGGAAGTTGGAGCTGAGCAGAATTGCTCACTGGCACACAGTGTGGCAGGGTGCCCACCCCCCCCAACCCAGCTCTCAAGGGTGCTCTGGGTTGCAGGTTGGAGTGCCTTCAGCGCATTGTAAGCAAGTTACAAATGGAGGCTGGGCTGTGTGAAGAGCAGCTGAATCAGGCCGACACCCTGCTGCAGTCGGTGAGGGGGAGGGGCAAGGGGAGGAGGGAAAGGGTGAGGAAGGGAGGGGCAAAGGAGGAGCGAGAGGTGGGCCTAGGCCCTGAGGTGGGAGGGAGATAGGAGGAGCCCAAGTGATCTGCCTGGCTTTGTGAGCGGGGTGGGGCGCGAGGATGGGAAAAGTAGGACCATTTACGCCCTCGTGATATTCTGCCAACTCTGATCTGTTCCTCTGGGCAGAGCTAGCATTCAAGCTGCCCTGTCTACTTGCAGGCTAACCTCTACCTCACAGCAGTTTACTGTTGGGGACAGTACCTACCCCTCCTGCTAGCTGAGTGCCTGGAGGGCCTGAGCAAAGTCTTTTGAGGGATTACATTACAGGGTGCATGATGGAGAATGAGTTGCAGGATCCTGTGGAAAGGTCATGAAGGATTTCTAATCCTTAGCCCCTGGGATTCTTTGACTGGTTGCTGACTCCTAGAGCTAGACTGTGCAGGCTTATTGAGGGTTAACCATATGTCAGAAAGATATGTGGGGGTAGCAGAGGGCTAGGAAAGAGCAAGATCCTGAGGCAGCGGCCAGCTGAGGTGTGGGTCTCAGGCTGGGAAGGGGGCCAGGGTGCTGCGTGGTCCAGGAGGAGGGCCATCAGGGCTCAATGTCACAGGGAACACTTTTCAGGATGTCCGGCTGCTGGCTTCAGGCAAGACACCACAGCGGGCAGGGGAGGTGGAACGGGACTTGGACAAGGCTGACGGCATGATCCGGCTGCTGTTCAATGATGTACAAACTCTCAAAGATGGGCGGCACCCACAGGGCGAGCAGATGTACCGCAGGTGGGACCTGGCATGCCCTTCCCGGGTGGCCTGGGGTGGTAAACCTGGGGCCAGCTAACACCCCAATTCCTCTGCTGCTCAGGGTATACCGCCTGCACGAGCGCCTGGTGGCCATTCGCACAGAGTATAACTTGCGGCTGAAAGCAGGTGTGGCTGCCCCTGTGACCCAGGTGACCCTGCAGAGCACACAGAGGCGCCCAGAACTGGAGGATTCCACCCTGCGCTACCTGCAGGATCTGCTGGCCTGGGTGGAGGAAAACCAGCGCCGGGTAGATAGTGCTGAGTGGGGTGTGGACTTGCCCAGTGTGGAGGCGCAGCTGGGCAGCCATCGAGGCCTGCATCAGTCCATTGAGGAATTCCGGGCCAAGATTGAGCGGGCAAGGAGTGATGAGGTAGGCAGCACTCTGGGATGGGCAGTAGCCAGTAGACTGGGCACCAAGTCCTGCAGACTTCACCCTTGTTGTGCTCTACAGAGCCAGCTCTCCCCTGCCACCCGGGGTGCCTACCGAGACTGCCTGGGTCGTCTGGACCTGCAGTATGCCAAGCTGCTGGTGAGTGGAAGAGGCCATGGGGGGCTGGAGGAACTGGTTAGCAGTGGCCTGCTGATACATTTCCTGCCTACAGAATTCCTCCAAGGCCCGGCTCCGGTCCCTGGATAGCCTGCATGGCTTTGTGGCAGCTGCCACCAAGGAGTTGATGTGGCTGAATGAGAAGGAAGAAGAGGAAGTGGGCTTTGACTGGAGTGATCGCAACAGCAACATGGTTGCCAAGAAGGAGAGTTATTCGGTGAGGCGCCTTGACCCCCAGAACTGTCTGTGAGCCCCGTGTTCATCTCTTCCTCTGCATGCAGCCCCTGCCCTCATGGTTCCCCACTGTGGAGAGCCATGCAGGTGGCCAGTGAGGTCCAGCTCTAGACTCCACAGAAACCAGCACTGTACTTGGGTTGTATTTGCCGGGAGGCCACAGGCTCCAGCCTAACGTGACCCTGTTCTGAGACACTGTGCTCCTGCATCAGGCCCTCATGCGTGAGCTGGAGCTGAAGGAAAAGAAAATCAAAGAGATTCAGAACACCGGGGATCGGCTGCTGCGGGAGGACCACCCTGCCCGGCCTACAGTGGAGGTGAGGGGAGGAATATAGTACTGGGGAGGGACACCAGGGGTCCCTGTGTCAGAGCAGGGCTGGGAGTGACCATCCTAGGCCCTGGTATGCAGGGAGGTGCTATGGGGATCACCCTAGACCCCAGAGAGTAAGACGCTCTGTCTTGCAGTCCTTCCAGGCTGCCCTGCAGACCCAGTGGAGCTGGATGCTGCAGCTGTGTTGCTGCATAGAGGCACACCTAAAGGAGAACACAGCCTACTTCCAGGTGAGAACTGGAGCGTTCTCTTCCTTGGGCCTCAGCCCCAGGCCCTGGGAGGAGCCCCCCAACTGCAGACTGACACTTGGCCCTTAACCTTCCTGTGACTGCCTCGGCGAGGCCAGATGCTTCCTGTACTCTGTTCCACTGAGCTGGGGTCAGAATCCTCCCCAGATTTCTTCCTTGCCACTGCTTAGTCCAGGCCTCATCCCTTTGGCCTAGACTGGGCACTTTACCATAATTCTTCTCCCTGCCTCAGTTCTTCTCAGATGTACGGGAGGCCGAGGAGCAGCTGCAGAAGCTGCAAGAGACGCTGCGTAGGAAGTACACCTGTGACCGCTCCATCACTGTCACCCGACTTGAGGATCTGTTGCAAGATGCCCAGGTGAGGCGGATCTGGGCAGGAGCACAGGAATAGGTGGGGCCGGAGTTGGGGCTGTCCCGGGGGCTGGAGGGCATCATGGGAGTGTGATGAAGTGAGAGGCTGGCTCCAGTAGCTGGCTGAAGCTGTATGACCCTCCACCCCTGGAGCCTACATGAATGGAGGCCCGAATCAGTTGGTATCCCACGCGTTTGATTGTAGGTGGACACTGGCTCTCTGGCCCCATGTCTGGAGCAGGCATAGCCTGCCAGGCTGTGGACAGGTGAGCCTGATGTTCACAGGCCGTGGAGCCTAGTGGAGTTATCCCCAGGAGAGTCAGTGCTCTGGGTGAGGAGTGTTGGAGGGAGGAGCTGGCTTTGTAGTCTGCAAAGGCCAGTGCCTTAGGCACAATGCCTAAGAGAAGGCAAGAGATGTAGACTACCCCCAGGGCAGACTCTGGCCTACAGCCTTAGATGGTCCTTGGTGAGGCCTGGTCCTCACAGAGGGGCTCAACAGGAGGAAGAGCTGACCTTTTGTAGCCAGAAGGAGGAAGCAGGGGAGAAGATATTGCAGGGTTGAGTCTAGCTAGGTTGTTAGTGGGCCAGGTGGGATACCTGTCTGTGTTCTTCCTCCAGTGCCCCCATCTCCAGCATCAGGAAGGATATATAGACTTGGCCATCTCAGTTCTGGGGGTACTGGGGTGCCTGCTGCCTATAACTGGATGCTGACTGTGTCTATCCTGAACTGCCCCTTCCCACAGGATGAGAAGGAGCAGCTGAATGAATACAAGGGGCACCTCTCTGGTCTAGCCAAGAGGGCCAAGGCCATTGTGCAGCTGAAGCCCCGCAACCCAGCCTACCCTGTGCGAGGCCACGTGCCTTTGGTAGCTGTGTGTGACTATAAGCAGGTGGAGGTGAGCTGGGCTGTGTGGGCCTGAAAAGGAGGTTGCCAGGTGGGGGTATGGCACGGTCTCAATGTCACTGACTCTCACTGTCCCAGGTAACCATGCACAAGGGTGACCAGTGCCAGCTGGTGGGCCCTGCACAGCCATCCCACTGGAAAGTGCTCAGCGGTTCTGGCAGTGAGGCTGCTGTGCCCTCTGTATGCTTCCTTATACCCCCGCCCAACCAGGAAGCCCAGGAGGCCATCACCAGGTGGGTGGCTTGGGGGTCTCCATGTAGAGGGGTAGAGAGAGGGTGACTGCAGATTCCTCTGACTGGCTTTGACCTATCAGGCTAGAGGCCCAGCATCAGGCCCTGGTTGCACTGTGGCACCAGCTGCATGTGGACATGAAGAGCCTTCTGGCATGGCAGAGCCTCACCCGGGATGTGCAGCTCATCCGCTCCTGGTCTCTTGTCACGGTATGCCTGGCCGTGGGCTCTGTGAGGGAGGGGAGGGGGTGAGGGCTGCCGCCCGCTCTCCTGTGCTCAGTTATGCGTGCCCTTCCAGTTCCGCACACTGAAGCCGGAGGAGCAGCGCCAAGCTCTGCGCAGCTTGGAGCTGCACTATCAGGCCTTCCTGCGGGACAGCCAGGATGCTGGTGGCTTCGGGCCTGAGGACCGGCTGGCAGCAGAGCGCGAGTACAGCTCTTGCAGCCGCCATTACCAGCAGCTGCTGCAGAGCCTGGAACAGGGTATGCAGTGGGCAGGGGCAGTGGGTGGGTAGGCGGACAGCCAGTGGCAGCTGAGTGATGGGGATGTGCCCCTAGGTGAGCAGGAGGAGTCTCGATGCCAACGCTGTATCTCGGAGCTCAAGGACATCCGGCTGCAACTAGAGGCCTGTGAGACACGTACTGTGCACCGGCTGCGGCTTCCACTAGACAAGGAACCTGTGAAGGAGTGTGCCCAGCGAATCACCGAGCAGCAGGCAGGCGCTGTCCCCATCCCCATGTCCTCCCACCCTATCCTTCCGGGTGCTATGTGTTGGCTGTGGTGGTCACTGGGCCCCTTCTTGATCTTTCCTCAGAAAGCGCAGGCTGAGATAGAGGGATTGGGCAAGGGGGTTGCCCGGCTTTCTGCTGAAGCCGAGAAGGTCCTGGCTCTGCCTGAGCCATCATCTGCTGTCCCTGTTCTGCGCTCGGAGCTAGAGCTGACCCTTGGCAAGCTGGAGCAGGTCCGAAGTCTCTCTGCCATCTACCTGGAGAAGTGAGTGGCCAGTGCGGGTGGATAGTGGGCCGGGGTCCGGCTGTGTTGAGGGCTGTAACACCAGGAGTATGCTGAGCAGAAGAAAGACAGAATGTGGGACAAGTTAGGAGCTGTTGAGTCCTCTGACCAGGAGACTGGGCTTGGACCACAGTGGTCTGTGGAGGTAACAGGCAGATTTCTGATCCTGATGTGTTTTTTGTTTGTTTTGATACCGGGGATCAAACTCAGGACTTTGCACTTTGAAGACAGGCACAGTACCACTGATGTGTTTTTTTGTTTTGTTTTTGAGATAAGGTCTTGCTTTGTAGTTGAGGCTGGCCCTGAACTCACTATGTAGCCCAGGCAAGCCTGGAACTCAGCAATCCTCCTGTCTCTGCCTCCCAAGTGCTGGGATTATAGGCATGAACCACCACGCCGGCAGTGTGGTGTGTGGTATTGATCGCTGGGATTACAAGCATGAGTCACCACTGTGGTATGTGGTACTGGGGATTATACTCTGGACATTAAGCTTGGGAGGCAGACCCCTGGAAGCACTGAGCTAAATCTATGGCCTGCCACCAATGTGTTTTGAAGTTGGAGTCCACAGGGATTAAGATGAGGGTATAAGGGAAGAAAGGAACCTGGTGTGTGGGTGTTGTTCACTGAACTGGAATACTGGGAGTGAGGATATGGGAGCGTCAGCAGGCAGTCAGTCCACTGGGGAGTGTGAAGAGAGGATGGGGTTGGAGCAGAGTGTGGTCTATACTGTGGACAGAAGGGAATGCACATATAGGTCACAACAAAGGTGTGTCGCAGAGGTCAGGAGCAGAGGACTGCGTGGACCAGTAACACAGGCCAGTAGGTTGAGAGGAGGAAAAAGTCTGCCAAGTGGAGGGCCCTGGGGACTTTGAGACGGGTTTTCCTGTTGGAAGATAGGGATGAAGATCTGGGAGGAGCAGTTAGGCATGGAGGTCGTAGGTGAGACAGGGCAGGAGTGGGTTGGTAAGAGGTTCTTAATGGCCTCCTAGCTTTCCTCCCACCAGACTCTTCCCTTCACCTAGATCTCTCGGTGACATGCTGGTTTCCTACCAGAGACTGCTTTCTTTCTTTGTGCCTGCTCAGTCTGTGTTGAGCTGCCAAGAACTACTCCTGGGTGGCACCAATTGCCCCAGGACTCTAGAGTCTGTTCTTCTTGGCTAGAGGATCCTCCTTCCTGGTCTTTGTGCTGGAGACTAAGTGTCCCTGCACTGAGAGGGAACCAGCCATCCAAGTATCTGTTCTCTCTGGAGCCTATGGCCATAGAGGCCTGGGTTTGGCAGGAGGCACCCAGGGGCTCACTGGTCTCTAGTGCCACTTCCCGGGACTTGCTGCTAGAGCCTCCCTCTGCCCTGGCTCTGAGCCCTGCTTTTCCTTAGGCTCAAGACCATCAGCCTGGTGATCCGCAGCACCCAGGGGGCTGAGGAGGTGCTGAGGGCCCACGAGGAGCAGCTCAAGGAAGTACAGGCTGTGCCTGCCACCCTCCCAGAGCTCGAGGCCACGAAGGCCTCACTAAAGGTATATGATGGGGTTTGTGCCTACCAGGTGCTGGGTATGGCAGGAACCCTGGCTGAGCAGCACTGGCTTCTTTACCCAACAGAAGCTGCGGGCCCAGGCAGAGGCACAGCAGCCAGTGTTCGAGGCCCTGAAGGATGAGCTGCGGGGTGCACAGGAAGTAGGCGAGCGGCTACAGCAGCAGCATGGGGAGCGGGACGTGGAGGTGGAGCGCTGGCGTGAGAGGGTCACCCAGCTGCTGGAGCGCTGGCAGGCTGTGCTGGCCCAGACTGATGTGCGCCAGCGGGAGCTGGAGCAGCTGGGCCGCCAACTGCGCTACTACCGTGAGAGTGCAGACCCACTGAAGGCCTGGCTGCAGGATGCCAGGCGACGCCAGGAGCAGATCCAGGCCGTGCCCATGGCCAATAGCCGGGCCGTGCGGGAGCAGCTGCAGCAGGAAAAGGTGGGCCTGGGTATGGGTAGGTGGTGTCAGGGGTGCCCTGGGGCTGTCGGTGCTGACCACCCTCCCCACAGGCTCTTCTAGAGGAAATTGAGCGCCATGGAGAGAAGGTTGAGGAGTGCCAGAAGTTTGCCAAGCAGTACATCAATGCCATTAAGGTGAGGCCTCCCTGGCATTTGCGTCGAGGTCCATATTCCCACACACGCTTGTCAGGCTGGCAGGGCTAGAACTCTGGGGGTTCCTGTGGGACTGGGCCATGCCTGAGAAAGCTTGTGAAGTGAGGGGGAAAGCAAAACTAGCACCAACCAGTGTGTCCCTATAGGATTACGAGCTGCATCTGGTCACGTACAAGGCACAGCTTGAGCCAGTGGCCTCCCCGGCCAAGAAGCCTAAGGTCCAGTCTGGGTCAGAGAGTGTAATTCAAGAGGTATGATGGGCCAGTGTGAGCCTGACATGGCTGGGGCTGGGTGGCCACATGGGGTTTCAGCTCTCAGCCTACTGACTTTCCCCTGTTCCCCAGTATGTGGACCTTCGTACACGCTACAGTGAGCTGACCACTCTCACGAGCCAGTACATCAAATTCATCAGTGAGACGTTGCGGCGCATGGAGGAGGAAGAGGTATGGTTGAGGCCACGCAGGGTCGGTTGAGGGAAGCCACCCGTTGCCTGCCCTGCCCCAAACTCAGCCCATAGGAAGCTGTCAGAGACCACTTACACAGCTCCGCTCACTCTTGCCTGGTGCCACCCAGCACCCCCTTCCCTGGCACGGCTACCCAGGCTGCCCTCACCTGTGGTCTCACCTTGGCCTGATGCCATGCTGCTCTCAATGGTGGCTGGTGCCTCCTGTCTTCTCTCTTGGCAAGTGTCCTCAGCTGCATCCCACTGGCTGTCATGCGCGTTCTTCTTGGGAATTCCGTGTTGGTTCCATTTGGCCCGTTGCGCTGGGAAGAGTCCTGGGTGTTAGGTTGTGGGATAGGGGAGGGGTGGTATCCCAGGGTGCCTTGGGTGGGCCAGGTGCCCACTTGTCAGGGCCTTCCCACCTCTGGAGTGGCCCCACCCCTGGGCCTGCCTTTGGCTCTGCCTCCTCTGCTCAGGTCTGCCCTGCTGTCCCACTTTGGCTACCTATTTAGCTTTGGGAATGGCTTCCTAGAGGGAACACATAGTGAGAGCCAGACTTCGGTCCCAGCAGAGCTGGGCAGGACTGTGGTGGGCATGGCTTGCAGACCCTGCGAGCCTCCTGCTTTGCTCTCTCTCTCTCTCTCTCCCCCCCCACCCCGTCTGTCTCCGTCGCCTGTCTGCGGGAAGAGGGGAGGACGCCTGGGCTTCCTTCCCCAGGCTGGTGAGCACAGTGGGTCTGGCTGCGCTCGCTGCCTGAGTGCCCTGGGCGGGTGCACGCTGTCTCCTTGGCTGGGCTGGGACCTTTGTCTTCCCTCATCCCCCTGCATCACACTGTCCGAGTGAACTGTGGTGGTACCGTGTCACGTGAGCACCTGGCTCCTGCCTCAGGCTCACGCTCATGCTCTCTCTGGTTCTCTTCCTCTCTCTGCCATGGCCACAGAGGCTGGCCGAGCAACAGCGGGCAGAGGAGCGGGAGCGACTGGCAGAGGTGGAGGCTGCGCTGGAGAAGCAGCGGCAGCTGGCCGAGGCACATGCCAAGGCCAAAGTGCAGGCGGAGCTGGAGGCGCAGGAACTGCAACGGCGCATGCAAGAGGAGGTGGCACGACGGGAAGAGGCAGCAGTGGACGCACAGCAGCAGAAGCGCAGTATCCAGGAAGAGCTGCAGCATCTGCGGCAGAGCTCAGAGGCGGAGATCCAGGCCAAGACCCAGCAGGTGGAGGCGGCTGAACGCAACAGGCTGCGCATCGAGGAGGAGATCCGTGTGGTACGCCTGCAGCTGGAGACAACTGAGCGCCAGCGTGGTGGGGCCGAGGGTGAACTGCAGGCTCTCCGTGCACGAGCAGAGGAGGCGGAAGCACAGAGGCGGCAGGCACAGGAGGAGGCTGAGCGCTTGCGGAAGCAGGTGCAGGAGGAGAGCCAGCGCAAGCGTCAGGCAGAGGCGGAGCTGGCTGTGCGCGTGAAGGCTGAGGCTGAGGCCGCTCGAGAGAAGCAGAGGGCTCTGCAGTCACTGGAGGAGTTTCGACTACAGGCCGAGGAGGCAGAGAGGCGGCTGCGGCAGGCAGAAGCAGAGCGGGCACGCCAAATGCAGGTTGCCCTGGAGACAGCTCAGCGTAGTGCAGAGGCAGAGCTGCAGAGCAAACGTGCCTCCTTCGCAGAGAAGACTGCGCAGCTGGAGCGCACCCTGCAAGAAGAGCATGTGGCAGTGGCCCAGCTGCGGGAGGAGGCAGAACGGCGGGCACAGCAGCAGGCAGAAGCTGAACGTGCTCGTGAGGAGGCTGAGCGGGAGCTGGAGCGCTGGCAGCTAAAGGCCAATGAAGCACTCAGGCTGCGACTGCAGGCAGAGGAGGTGGCACAGCAGAAGACCTTGGCGCAGGCCGAGGCCGAGAAGCAGAAGGAAGAGGCAGAGCGTGAGGCCCGGCGGCGTGGTAAGGCAGAGGAGCAGGCTGTGCGGCAGCGGGAGCAGGCAGAGCAGGAGCTAGAGAAACAACGACAGCTGGCAGAGGGCACTGCACAGCAGCGTCTGGCAGCAGAGCAGGAGCTCATTCGCCTACGGGCTGAGACTGAGCAGGGGGAACAGCAACGGCAGCTGCTGGAGGAAGAGCTGGCCCGGCTGCAGCGTGAGGCAGCCGAAGCCACACAGAAGCGCCGGGAGCTGGAGGCAGAACTGGCCAAGGTGCGGGCGGAGATGGAGGTGCTGCTGGCCAGCAAGGCACGAGCCGAGGAGGAGTCCCGGTCTACCAGTGAGAAGTCCAAGCAGCGGCTGGAAGCTGAAGCCAGCCGGTTCCGTGAGCTGGCTGAGGAGGCTGCCCGCCTACGTGCCCTGGCTGAAGAGGCCAAGCGGCAACGGCAGCTGGCTGAGGAGGATGCAGAGCGCCAGCGGGCTGAGGCAGAGCGGGTACTTGCTGAGAAACTGGCTGCCATCAGTGAGGCCACACGGCTCAAGACGGAGGCAGAGATTGTGCTCAAGGAGAAGGAGGCAGAGAATGAGCGTCTACGGCGGCTAGCAGAGGATGAGGCCTTCCAGAGGCGGAAGCTGGAAGAGCAGGCCGCACAGCACAAGGCTGACATTGAGGAGCGCCTTGCCCAGTTGCGCAAGGCATCGGAGAGTGAACTCGAGCGGCAGAAGGGGCTGGTGGAGGACACGCTGAGGCAGCGGCGGCAGGTGGAGGAGGAGATCCTTGCGCTGAAAGTGAGCTTCGAGAAAGCTACTGCGGGCAAGGCGGAGCTGGAGCTGGAGCTGGGGCGCATCCGCAGCAATGCTGAGGACACATTACGCAGCAAGGAGCAGGCCGAACTAGAGGCTGCTCGGCAGCGACAGTTGGCAGCAGAGGAGGAGCAGCGGCGCCGTGAAGCTGAAGAGCGAGTGCAGAAGAGCCTAGCAGCTGAGGAGGAAGCCGCAAGACAGCGCAAGGCTGCACTGGAGGAAGTAGAGCGGCTCAAGGCCAAGGTGGAAGAAGCCCGGCGTCTGCGGGAGCGAGCAGAACAGGAGTCAGCTCGGCAGCTGCAGCTGGCCCAGGAGGCTGCCCAGAAGCGACTACAGGCAGAGGAGAAGGCACATGCCTTCGTGGTGCAGCAGCGAGAGCAGGAGCTGCAGCAGACCCTGCAGCAGGAGCAGAGCATGCTAGAGCGGCTACGTAGTGAGGCAGAGGCAGCTCGGCGAGCGGCTGAGGAGGCCGAGGAGGCCCGAGAACAGGCCGAGCGTGAGGCAGCACAGTCCCGGCGGCAGGTGGAAGAGGCAGAGCGGCTGAAGCAGTTGGCAGAGGAGCAGGCCCAGGCCCAGGCTCAGGCCCAGGCTGCTGCAGAGAAGCTGCGCAAGGAAGCCGAACAGGAGGCGGCACGGAGGGCGCAGGCAGAGCAGGCAGCCCTGAAGCAGAAGCAAGCAGCTGATGCGGAGATAGAGAAGCACAAGAAGTTTGCAGAGCAGACGCTACGGCAGAAGGCCCAGGTGGAACAGGAGCTGACGACGCTGCGGCTGCAGCTGGAGGAGACAGACCACCAGAAAGGCATTCTGGATGAGGAGCTGCAGCGGCTGAAGGCAGAGGTGACAGAGGCTGCCCGCCAGCGCAGCCAGGTAGAGGAGGAACTCTTCTCCGTGCGTGTGCAGATGGAGGAGCTGAGCAAGCTGAAGGCACGCATTGAGGCCGAGAACCGTGCGCTTATCTTGCGGGACAAGGACAATACACAGCGCTTCTTGGAGGAAGAGGCTGAGAAGATGAAGCAGGTGGCTGAAGAGGCTGCACGACTGAGTGTGGCTGCCCAGGAGGCTGCACGGCTGCGGCAGCTGGCAGAGGAGGACCTGGCACAGCAGCGGGCCCTCGCAGAGAAGATGCTCAAGGAAAAGATGCAGGCGGTACAGGAGGCCACACGGCTCAAGGCCGAGGCAGAGCTGCTCCAGCAGCAGAAGGAGCTGGCACAGGAGCAGGCCCGGCAACTGCAAGAAGACAAGGAGCAGATGGCACAGCAGCTAGAACAGGAGACCCAAGGCTTTCAGCGGACCCTGGAAGCAGAGAGACAGCGGCAGCTGGAGATGAGTGCGGAGGCTGAACGCCTCAAGCTGCGTGTGGCTGAGATGAGCCGGGCCCAGGCCCGTGCAGAGGAAGATGCCCAGCGCTTCCGGAAGCAGGCCGAGGAGATCGGTGAGAAGCTGCACCGCACTGAGCTTGCCACGCAGGAGAAGGTGACACTGGTGCAGACTCTGGAGATCCAGAGACAGCAGAGTGACCAAGATGCCGAGCGCCTACGGGAGGCCATCGCCGAGCTGGAGCGTGAAAAGGAGAAGCTCAAGCAGGAGGCCAAGTTGCTGCAGCTCAAGTCTGAGGAGGTACTGCCCTCCCTCCACACAGGCGGGCGGGCCCAGTGGGGAAGTCAGGCCTGGGGTGGGGTGATGAGTGCTTGCAGGGCCCCGGCACCCCTGACCACTGCCCACTGTCTCCCTACTTTCCACAGATGCAGACAGTGCAGCAGGAGCAGATGTTGCAGGAGACGCAGGCCCTGCAGCAGAGCTTCCTCTCCGAGAAGGACAGTTTGCTGCAGCGAGAGCGCTTCATTGAGCAGGAGAAAGCCAAGCTGGAGCAACTTTTCCAGGACGAGGTAGCCAAGGCACAGCAACTTCGTGAGGAGCAGCAGCGGCAACAGGAGCAGATGGAGCAGGAGAAGCAGCAGTTGATGGCAAGTATGGAGGAGGCCCGGCGGCGGCAGCGTGAGGCAGAGGAAGGTGTGCGGCGCAAGCAGGAGGAGCTGCAGCTCCTGGAACAGCAGAGAAAGCAGCAAGAGAAACTGCTTGCTGAGGAGAACCAGAGGCTGCGTGAGCGGCTGCAGCGCCTGGAGGAGGAGCACCGGGCTGCCTTGGCACACTCTGAAGAAATTGCTGCCTTGCAGGCCAGTTCTGTAAAGGCCTTGCCAAACGGCCGGGACACACCTGATGGCCCAGCTGTGGAGGTGGAGCCCGAGCACACCTTCCAGGGCTTGCGACAGAGGGTGCCGGCTCAGCGTCTACAGGAGGCTGGCATCCTGAGCACAGAGGAGTTCCAGCGGCTGGTGCAGGGCCACACTACAGTGGCTGAGCTAGCACGACGGGAAGATGTGCGTCGGTACCTACAGGGCCGCAGTAGCATTGCAGGGCTGCTGCTGAAGCCTACCAATGAGAAGCTGAGTGTCTACGCAGCCCTGCAGAGGCAGCTGCTGAGCCCCGGCACAGCCCTCATCTTGCTGGAGGCCCAGGCTGCTTCAGGCTTCCTGCTGGACCCCGTGAGGAATCGACGGCTGACTGTCAATGAGGCTGTGAAGGAGGGTGTCGTGGGCCCTGAGCTACACCATAAGCTGCTGTCCGCCGAGCGCGCCGTCACTGGCTACAAGGATCCCTACACTGGGGAGCAAATCTCGCTCTTCCAGGCCATGCAGAAGGACCTCATTGTGCGCGACCACGGCATCCGCCTGCTGGAGGCCCAGATCGCCACGGGGGGCATCATTGATCCCGTGCACAGCCACCGCGTGCCCGTGGATGTGGCCTACCAGCGCGGCTACTTTGACAAGGAGATGAACCGCATCCTGGCGGACCCCAGCGATGACACCAAGGGCTTCTTCGACCCCAACACGCACGAGAACCTCACCTATCTGCAGCTTCTGGAGCGCTGTGTGGAGGACCCTGAGACAGGCCTGTGCCTCCTGCCGCTCACAGATAAGGCTGCCAAGGGCGGTGAGCTGGTCTACACCGACTCAGAGGCCCGGGATGTCTTTGAGAAGGCCACTGTGTCTGCACCATTCGGCAAGTTTCAGGGCAAGACAGTGACCATCTGGGAGATCATCAACTCAGAGTACTTCACGGCAGAGCAGCGGCGGGACCTGCTGCGGCAGTTCCGCACAGGTCGTATCACCGTGGAGAAGATCATCAAGATAGTCATCACCGTGGTGGAGGAGCACGAGAGGAAGGGCCAGCTCTGCTTCGAGGGCCTTCGAGCCCTGGTGCCGGCTGCAGAGCTGCTGGAGAGCAGGGTCATCGATCACGACCTCTACCAACAGCTGCAGCAGGGCAAGCGCTCTGTGCGAGAGGTGGCTGACATGGATGCTGTGCGGCAGGCCCTGCGGGGTGCCAATGTGATCGCAGGTGTGTGGCTGGACGAGGCAGGGCAAAAGCTGAGCATCTATGAGGCCCTGAAAAAAGGCCTGCTGCAACCAGATGTGGCTGTGGCCCTGCTGGAAGCCCAGGCTGGCACTGGGCACATCATTGATCCTGCCACTAGTGCCCGGCTGACTGTGGATGAGGCAGTGCGTGCTGGCCTGGTGGGCCCTGAACTACACGAAAAGCTGCTGTCAGCTGAGAAGGCTGTAACAGGCTACAGGGACCCCTACTCTGGCAAGAGTGTCTCTCTGTTTCAGGCTCTGAAAAAAGGCCTCATCCCCCGGGAACAGGGCCTGCGCCTGCTGGATGCCCAGCTGTCCACAGGTGGTATTGTAGACCCAAGCAAGAGCCATCGTGTACCCCTGGATGTTGCCTGTGCCCGAGGCTACCTGGATGAAGAGACCAACCAGGCCTTGTTGACACCCAGGGATGATGCCAAGGTCTATCTCGACCCTAGCACATGTGAACCAGTCACTTACGGGCAGCTCCAAAAGCGGTGCCGGTTTGACCAGCTGACAGGGCTGAGCCTGTTGCTGCTTTCAGAGAAAGCCATCCGAGCCAGGCAGGAAGAGGTGTACTCTGAAGTCCAGGCCCGGGAGACCTTCGAGAAGGCCACGGTTGAGGTCCCTGTAGGCGGCTTCAAGGGCAGGACGGTGACAGCGTGGGAGCTCATCAGCTCTGAGTACTTCACAGAGGAGCAGCGGCAGGAGCTGCTGCGACAGTTCCGCACAGGCAGGGTCACTGTGGAGAAAGTCATCAAAATCCTCATCACCATTGTTGAAGAAGTTGAGACCAAGCGGCAGGAGAAGTTGTCCTTCAGTGGCCTCCGTGCCCCTGTACCCGCCAGTGAGCTCCTGGCCGCCAAGGTCCTCAGCAGAACCCAGTATGAGCAGCTCAAAGATGGCAGGACATCGGTTAAGGACCTCTCAGAGGTGGGCTCTGTGCGGACGCTACTGCAGGGCAGTGGTTGCCTGGCTGGCATCTACCTAGAGGACTCCAAGGAAAAGGTCACCATTTATGAGGCCATGCGCCGGGGCCTGCTGAGACCCAGCACGGCCACTCTTCTACTGGAGGCCCAGGCGGCCACTGGCTTTCTGGTGGACCCTGTGCGTAATCAGCGCTTATATGTCCATGAGGCTGTGAAGGCAGGTGTTGTGGGTCCCGAGCTACATGAGAAGCTGCTGTCAGCTGAGAAGGCTGTCACTGGCTACAAGGACCCCTACTCGGGGACCACCATCTCGCTCTTCCAGGCCATGAAGAAAGGTCTAGTGCTCAGGGAGCATGGCATCCGCCTGCTGGAAGCCCAGATCGCCACGGGGGGCATCATCGACCCCGTGCACAGCCACCGCCTGCCCGTGGACGTGGCCTACCAGCGTGGCTACTTCGACGAGGAGATGAACCGCATCCTGGCGGACCCCAGCGACGACACCAAGGGTTTCTTCGACCCCAACACGCACGAGAACCTCACTTACCTGCAGCTGCTGGAGCGCTGTGTGGAGGACCCTGAGACGGGCCTGCGCCTCCTGCCCCTGAAAGGGGCTGAGAAGGCTGAGGTGGTCGAGACCACACAGGTGTACACTGAGGAGGAGACTCGGAGGGCATTCGAGGAGACACAGATTGACATCCCTGGTGGTGGCAGCCACGGGGGCTCTACCATGTCCCTGTGGGAGGTGATGCAGTCAGACCTGATCCCCGAGGAGCAGCGGGCTCGGCTGATGGCTGACTTTCAGGCTGGCCGGGTGACCAAGGAGCGCATGATCATCATCATCATTGAGATCATTGAGAAGACTGAGATTATCCGACAGCAGAACCTGGCATCCTATGACTACGTGCGCCGCCGCCTCACTGCTGAGGACCTGTATGAGGCCCGGATCATCTCCCTGGAGAGCTACAATCTGCTACGGGAGGGTACCAAGAGCCTCCGCAAGGTCCTGGAGGCAGAATCTGCCTGGCGCTACCTCTACGGCACAGGCTCAGTAGCTGGTGTCTATGTGCCTGGCTCCAGGCAGACACTGACTATCTACCAGGCCCTTAAGAAGGGACTGCTGAGTGCCGAGGTGGCTCGCTTGCTGCTAGAGGCACAGGCAGCCACAGGCTTCCTTCTGGATCCGGTGAAAGGCGAGCGGCTGACAGTGGATGAGGCTGTGCGGAAGGGCCTTGTAGGCCCTGAGCTGCATGACCGGCTGCTTTCCGCGGAGCGAGCTGTTACTGGCTACCGTGACCCCTACACCGAGCAGACCATCTCACTCTTCCAGGCTATGAAGAAGGAGCTAATCCCTGCAGAAGAGGCGCTGCGGCTGCTGGATGCCCAGCTGGCCACAGGAGGCATCGTAGACCCCCGCCTGGGCTTCCACCTCCCACTGGAGGTGGCCTACCAACGTGGTTACCTCAACAAGGACACGTATGACCAGCTCTCGGAGCCCAGCGAGGTGCGCAGCTATATGGACCCCTCCACCGATGAACGCCTCAGCTACACACAGCTGCTCCGGCGGTGCCGCCGTGATGACAGCAGTGGCCAGATGCTCCTGCCGCTCTCTGATGCCCGCAAACTGACCTTCCGTGGTCTGCGTAAGCAAATCACTGTGGAGGAGCTGGTGCGCTCACAAGTAATGGATGAGGCCACTGCACTACAACTGCAGGAGGGCCTGACCTCTATCGAGGAGGTCACCAAGAACTTGCAGAAGTTCCTTGAGGGCACCAGTTGCATTGCTGGGGTCTTTGTTGATGCCACCAAGGAGCGACTGTCAGTGTACCAAGCCATGAAGAAGGGCATCATTCGCCCTGGCACTGCCTTCGAGCTCTTGGAGGCCCAGGCAGCTACTGGCTATGTCATTGATCCTATCAAGGGGCTTAAGCTGACTGTGGAGGAAGCTGTGCGTATGGGCATTGTGGGCCCAGAGTTCAAGGACAAGCTGCTGTCAGCTGAGCGTGCTGTCACTGGCTATAAGGACCCCTACACTGGGAAGCTCATCTCCCTCTTCCAGGCCATGAAGAAGGGCCTGATCCTGAAAGATCATGGGATCCGCCTGCTGGAGGCCCAGATTGCTACAGGTGGCATCATTGACCCTGAGGAGAGCCACCGGCTGCCTGTGGAGGTGGCCTACAAGCGTGGCCTCTTTGATGAGGAGATGAATGAGATCCTAACCGATCCTTCAGATGACACCAAGGGATTCTTTGACCCCAACACTGAGGAAAACCTCACCTACCTGCAGCTGATGGAGCGCTGCATCACTGACCCCCAGACTGGCCTGTGCCTCCTGCCCCTGAAAGAGAAGAAACGGGAGAGGAAGACATCCTCTAAGTCCTCGGTGCGCAAGCGCCGTGTGGTGATTGTGGATCCTGAGACAGGCAAGGAGATGTCAGTGTACGAGGCCTACCGCAAGGGCCTCATTGACCACCAGACATACCTGGAGTTGTCTGAGCAGGAGTGTGAGTGGGAAGAGATCACCATCTCCTCCTCAGATGGTGTGGTCAAGTCCATGATCATTGACCGCCGTTCTGGCCGCCAGTATGACATTGATGATGCCATCTCCAAGAACTTCATTGACCGTTCTGCACTGGATCAGTACCGCGCTGGTACACTTTCCATCACCGAGTTTGCTGACATGCTCTCAGGCAATGCCAGTGGCTTTCGCTCCCGCTCTTCCTCAGTGGGCTCCTCATCCTCTTACCCCATTAGCCCCGCGGTCTCTAGGACCCAGCTGAGCTCCTGGTCTGACCCCACTGAGGAGACGGGGCCAGTTGCCGGCATCTTGGACACAGAAACTCTGGAGAAAGTATCCATTACAGAGGCCATGCACCGCAACCTAGTGGACAACATCACTGGGCAGCGGCTACTGGAGGCACAGGCCTGCACGGGGGGCATCATCGATCCCAGCACGGGTGAGCGCTTCCCTGTCACTGACGCTGTCAACAAGGGTCTGGTGGACAAGATCATGGTGGATCGCATCAATCTGGCCCAGAAAGCCTTTTCCGGCTTTGAGGACCCACGCACCAAGACCAAGATGTCGGCTGCCCAGGCCCTGAAGAAGGGCTGGCTGTACTACGAAGCAGGCCAGCGCTTCCTGGAGGTACAGTACCTGACAGGTGGCCTGATTGAGCCTGACGTGCCAGGCCGTGTGTCCCTGGATGAGGCCCTGCAGCGTGGCACTGTGGACACGCGCACGGCCCAGAAACTCCGTGATGTCAGTGCCTACTCCAAGTACCTCACCTGCCCCAAGACCAAGCTCAAGATCTCCTACAAAGATGCACTGGACCGCAGCATGGTGGAGGAGGGCACAGGGCTGCGGCTGCTGGAGGCTGCTGCCCAGTCCAGCAAGGGCTACTACAGCCCCTACAGTGTCAGTGGTTCTGGCTCCACTGCTGGCTCCCGCACTGGCTCCCGCACAGGCTCCCGGGCCGGCTCCCGCCGTGGCAGCTTTGATGCTACTGGCTCTGGCTTCTCCATGACCTTCTCCTCCTCTTCTTACTCCTCCTCGGGGTATGGCCGCCGCTATGCCTCAGGACCCTCAACCTCCATGGGCGGCCCCGAGTCTGCGGTGGCCTGACTGCCCGCCTGCACCCCACTTTCTCCCTCTGCATGTGGCCAGGCTCCCTGCCGAGACGCTGGGGTCTCTCTTTAACATTTAAAGGTGTCTTCCTCCCAAGTGGTGCCTCACGTTTAACCAAAAAAACCAGACTAACACATTAATGTCTGTTTGCTGTCTAGACAGCTTGTATCTTGGGGAGGCGGGGCTGCCGTAGCCCCATTGACCACTGCGCCCCATTCGGGTCTCCCCTCTCCCTTCAACCTGCCACTCACCACAGCCAGGTGCCTTGGAGGGTCCAGAACTGGCCCCCAGCTCCCTCTTCCTGCCTACCCAAGGAGGGTTTTGTATGGGCAAGGCCTGGCCCCATAAGCTAACCCCACTGGATGCCTATCTGCTGAGGACTGTGGGGTCAGGCCTGGCAGCAGAGGGCCCTCCGTCCTCTCAGGGCGCCCACTTGGGGCCACTGTTTCCCCGGCATGTTTCTCAGACGGGCCTGCTCCCTTGGTGAGTCCTACGGGTGAGAAAGAGCCCGGGCCAGCCATCTCCCCGAGTCTGCCCAGAGAAGCCCTTCCCCATGGGAAGATGAGGGCCCAGTCTGCAGAGGCCCCCAGGCGCTGACACTCTCTCTCCCAGGACCCCAGCCTCCAGCTTCATTCAGCCTTCCAGCCTCAGTTCCCCTTGTAAGTGCCTTCTGTGTCCTCCCTCTTACCCAGCCCTGCGGATCCAGCCTGGGGTGGGAGACCGGTGTTCCAGACGGGCAGTGCTGGGAGTTCTGCAGGCCTGGTCCCCTCTGAGCTCCTGGGCCCCTTGAGCCTGTGGAGCCCCTCCCTGGGAGCTCCCTGCTCACCTTGTTCCTAGGGAGCCCCGGCCCCTCTTGGCCTAGGCTGCCGGCTGGGCCATGTGTGCTGACCCAGGATCCCTACCGGTGCCCCTTATCCAGCCAGCACCTGGCCTTGGCAGCTTTCACCCCTGCCTCCACCCTCTGACTGCTTTGCATGCCCCACTAACCCAGGCTGGTGGCAGGTGGAGGCGCCAGGCAGAACACTAACCTGACCATGGGTGGGGCCCTGCGGCATCCACCTCCCCTAATAAAAGCGATTCCAACCAATCTTCCTGTGGATCTTGCTTTGTTCTTTGGTTCTGGGCTCAGCTGTGTGTCAGGGTTGGGAGATGTTGCAGCCCAGGCTCCAGTCTCTAGGCTCCAAGCTCAGGTACTGTGTTCTGACCAGGATGGAGCCTACAGAGACACTGGCCTGGGGCTGGACATCTATGAGCAGGAAAACCCGGGCTGCAGCTGGGAGGTGGGCGGGGCCACATTGAAGACCCAGCTGAGGCCTGCTGCCAGTCCAGCGCGTGACTCTGCTCAACCGCCTTCTTCTGCTCAGTCTGTGGTTCTCACTTGGTTCTCTCTGGTGGGTTCTCTGTGGCTTGTTGGTGGGGCCTGCACACCACGAGGAGTAGTGTGGACCTTGGGCAAGCTTGTCCGTGTTAGTCCAGGGAGGCCACCACAAGCATTGTCAGCTCCTGAAGATGCCCGTTGGCCTTAGCTTGCTGGCTTCGAGTCCTTGCAAATTCTTGCTGGAGGCAGGTGTGTGGGCAAATCCAGCCACTGAAAGCCCCTGACCCGGGGTTGACTGGTCCCTCCCACTCTCCTTTAGCTGGGGGAGGATGCAGATCCTCAGCCGAGGGGTCTCTGTGCCACTGTGGGGTCCTGCTCTCTCCAAAGCTGTTAGGTGACTAGGGTCACCTCTGCTAGATGCCTGCTGGAATAGATGCCCTCAGGGCCAGCTTGGGGGGAGGCACAATGCCCTTGGCCCCCTCCCTGCCTTTTACATGCTCTAGTTGGCCATCATCTATCAATTGAATCCATTGAATCAATAATCCACATTTGACCAGTCCTTTGGGAGCTTACCATATGCCAGAGAAAGAGAGCCACTGCTCTAAGCAGTCCCTTGGTGGAAGCAGAACACAGTTGTGGGATCTGTCTGCCCACATTCCTGAAGGCTGAGCCCAGCTGCTCTTTACTGCCCTTCCCCTTCTGCCTACAACTGGTGTGTTTGAGCACAGCCATTGTGTTTCTGTAAATGTCAGAACATGCAACATCCATGTGTCCCCACAGGGAAGCTCCCCACTGCCAGTGAGGTGGTGCTTGACTCCAGTGTCCCTAACAGACTGACACTGGGTCCCCTGCCCGGAGGTAGAGTTTAAGATTGACTTAGGTGCTCTTGTGTTATGGAGGTGACCATCAGGAGGGGACCAGGGAGGAGGACTCATATAGAATCCAGCACAGCTGGGTCCTGCAGCTCTGTTTTCCTCAGAAGCCATTCTACCCAGAGACGAGTCTGCTGCTGTCCCCACTATCAGCCACTCTCCAAGCACAGGATGCCTTTGAGGCTGGCATCAGCTCCTGCCAGCCAAGGACAGTCCTGTGGAGGAAGGCGAGGCCAGGATCCCATGGCTGGGGGTGGACACACTGAGCCCAGTGGAATCTGGTTCAGCAACATCTGCTTGCACGGGGATGATTCCTTGGGTGTACCATGCGCTAGGCCTGTTGTCTCAAGCACCCCTCCTTCCACACATCTGGGTAGACTCTAATACCCCATTTCCCCAAAACAAAGACTTAGCTGGAAAGTAATCAGTTTTGAAAAGTAGACTTCAAAAATGCTGGCTACAATCCGCCTATCTTTGCCTTACCGGCCATCACTATCTCTTGTTTGGTGGCTACTCTGTAAGGTAGGTGAGGCAGATAGGCTCTGGCTCTAACTTCCACTGGGCTTTAATAACCTCAGATAGATCCCTGGGAAGCACAGTCCTTAGAGCAGAATTAGTCTCAGAATGCCCACTGGCTGGGTGGCAGTGAACAACTCACCTCTGGGGTCTTCGGCCATGTGGTCTGGAGAACCTGGTACAGAGTAGTTACAGCAACACTGTCCGACGTCACTTCTGGCTGGGCACCTCTTTTCTATAGTTCATGTCTCTGGCCAAAGCCTCACAGGGTTCTCAGAGATAAAACTCAGGCTTTCAAACATGATCTCAAAATCTAAAATGAAACACACGAAGTGTCTTCAACATAAAGGAAAGCAGAATTAGAATCTGAAGGGCAGGATATTGGAATTATTCAATGAAGAATATATAGTATGTTTAAAATGTTTATGAAATAAGACAGGCATAGTAGCACATACCTGTAATCCCACACAGAGAGGCTGAGGGAGAAGGACGGCAAATTCAAGGCCAGCCTGGGGAATTTAGCGACTCTGGGAAATCCTGTCTCAGGATAAAGGGAATAAGATTGGGATGTAATTTAATTCAAAGGAGCTGGGTAATCTCCCAAAAACAAAAAAGTTTATGAAATGTAGAATGTGAAAATATTCTTAAGTGGCCAAGAAGATCAGAACAATACAGCTTCTAGAAATAAAACATAATGATATTTAAAATTAATGGCAGCTGGGGCCGGAGATTTAGCTCAGTAGTTCCAGTGCCTGCCTAGAAAACCCAAGGGCCCTGGTTCGTTCCCCAGTAACCACATACAATACTGGGCATGGTGATTCATGCCCACCAGCAATTGGTACCACGAACCACAATGCTGGGCATGGCTCATACCTGTAATCCCAGCACAAGGGAGGCAGAGGCAGGAGGATTGCTGAGTTTGAGGCTTGCCTGGGATATATAGTGAGCTCAGGGCCGGCCTGAACTACAAAGCAAGGCCCTGTCTCTCAAAAAAAAAAAAAAATCCAAAAAAACTCAATGCAAACTGCATGGTTGCACACACCTGTAATCCCACTACTTGGGAGGCAGAGGCAGATGAATCGTAGATGAATCACACAGTCAACCATGTCTCAAAGTGGCCTGGTTAAACAGCAGCTCATCATCAACTGAAGAATTAGTGAGCTAGGGAAGATATATGAAAAGTTTCTCAGAATCTGTTCTAGATAAACATGAGGGTGGGGAATAATGGGAGGTTGGTGAAGAAACAACACGAAGCAGATTCTCACTGGTCTGACAAGTAGAAGGCCTTGGAGGAAGCAACGAGAGAAGTAATACCAGTATGTACTTTCCAAATGGGTTAAAAATATGACTCACTAGGAGAAAGCATAATGAAATCAAACTATAACAAATTAAGATCTATATCAAAATATGTTGTAATGGAGCTGAAGTGGTGCATGTTTATAATCTCAGCACTTTGGGAGGCTGAGGAAGGAGGATTGCAAGTCTGAGCCCAGTCTGGCCAATTTAACAACTTGGTGAGATCTTGTCTCAAAATTTAAAAAATAAATATTTAAATAAATAAATAATAATAAATGGGCTGGCAATGTAGCTCATTGTGAAGCATCCAAGTTCAATCCCAGTACCATCCTCTAACCCCCCCAAGGACTCTCATACAATATAGAAATTTCCTCTCAAAGTGGATTACAATCGGGGACCACTATGAAATATCTAAAGGAGAACAGAAAAACCCTTGTGATTTTTTAAAAATCAGGCAGATATTTCTGAGATACAACACTGGAAATGTGGTACACGGAGGAAAATATTGATAAATTAACTTCATCAAAATTAGGAGTTTGAGGGCCAGGGATTTAGCTCAAGTGGTACTGCACCTACCTTGGAAGCACAAGGGCCAGAGTTCGATTCCCAGTTCCACCAAAAAAAAAAAAAGTTGATTTAGATGCAATGACAAATAGATTGTCAATGCATATAAGTCAAGTGAAAAAAAGAAAAATTAGGAGTTTGTGGGCTGGGTATGTAGCTCAGTGGCATCACGCTTGCTTGGCAAGCACAAGGTCCTGAGTTCAATATCCAGTACTGCAAAACAAAAACAAAAACAAACAAAAAAGAATTAATGCTTTTTAACATATACTGTAAACAAAATAAAAAGTGACAATCTGGGAGAAATGCTTATAAATCACATAACAGATAAAGGACTTGTATCTAAAACATACAAAGTATATCAAACAAGAGACAAGACATTTCATTTATTCATTCATTCGTATTTTTGAGACAGGGTCTTCATTTGTAGTTCAGGCTGACCCAATCCTCCTGCCTCTGGCTCTTGAGTGCTGGGTGACAGGCAAGAGCCACCACACCAGGATGAAACAAGACATTTCAAAACTGGACAAAATATTTGAGCAGAGACTTTACCAATAATGATATGGAGATGCGAACAGCTCATGAGAAGATGTTCACCATTAATAGCCATGACAGTGAGACTGTCAGGCACATGTTAGAATGTCTAAGATTGAAGGGGTCACCACAGCAAGGGCTGGTGAGGAGGTAGAGCAGGTCGAAACCTTGTACACAACTGGACTCGGCAGTGGTTCAGCCACACCATGCAGTCATTCCAGGCTTCAATTTACTCAGCAGAACAGAAAGTACATGTTCACAGGCGGTGTCCAATAGAACGTCCTGAGGCAGCTCTGTTTGTAACAGAAGCTAGTAAGTACCCAGATGTTTAGCTACAAGTACATGGGTAAAAAAGTTATGGTATATTTATACAATGGAACACAAGTGAGTGATGAAGAGAAGCATACTGCTAGTGTGCACTCAGATGGAAAGAAAGAGCCAGAAAAAAAGACAGTAAATGTATTTCTTGTTTGATTCCATTTATAAAAAGTTCTGGAAAATGAGCTTGTCATGGTGGTGTGTGGCTGTAATCCCAGCACTTTGGAGGTTGAGGGAGGAGGGTTGCAAGTTTGAGCCTAGGCCAGGTGATACCCCCTCTCACAATAAAGAAAAACTGAGGATGTAGCTCAGTACAAAGGCCCTGAATTCAATGCAGACAAATCTATGGTGACAGCTGGTCAGTTAT
>PVIC010010020.1:0-44314 GCA_004025085.1 Thryonomys swinderianus
TGGCAATTTCCGGAGGGCCCAGGGGATGGATGCGTCCAGGAGGCGAGGAGGGAGAACAGAGGACGGGACACAGTTCACTGTCCTGCCTTCACGCTGAAGTGCATCCTCTCCCCCAGCGCCACCGCTCAGACCACCCTTGGCTTCCGAACTGTCCTGAAGGGCTCCAGATCCCTGCCGCCTCCCTGCCCTGTCACGCATCTCTTCCATCTCCTCATCTAAGAGAACTCGACTTGCTGCCACAGGCAGCCTCTGAATTCCTCCTTCTAAGCCACGGCTTTCCAAGGTTTTTAACACAGTCCGACTGTGAGAAGCGCCTTTACAGCCCAACCAGCACCTACACGCAGAAGTGAAATAAAAGGTCATAAACAACACCCTCTGATGAGCGATTTCCTGATGGAAATCACCATTTCTGTTACGATAATAGAAATAGATAGCCCTGCTCTGCTCTATCCTATTTGTAAACGCTAGTTAGGACTCATTAAATGGATTTCACAACCAGCAAATGGGTTGTGACCTGCCGTTTGCAGACTTCTCTGTCCTCTGCAGCCTGCAAGCAGCGTCTCAGTGAGGCGGCAGAAAAACATGAGGCCCTGGCTTGGCTCAGCTTCTCCCACCTTCTTTCTCATGGCATCTGATGTTCTTTGCGCCCTAATTATCCTGTCATGGGTGCTCAGCTGCTACGCCCGCCCCTGTGTGTGTGAACACCACTCTGTCACAGCCACACAGCCTGGTTTCTCCTGCCCAGCAAGCAGCCCTGAAGGTGAGCAGGCTGGCCTTGGCCTTCGCTGCTTAGTGGGCTGGGCTGGGGACCCTGACTTGTGTTGCAGAGTAATTGATGTCCCTGAAATTCATCCTGGGTGGTAACCAGAGAGTAGGAGACGAGCTGCATATAGAGAAGGTGAAGGAGAATCTCAGGTGACACGGTTTTTGTTGTCTATTCCAACGTATCTCCAGTGCATCACAACCAGAAGGCAAGTCAACATTAGAGTGAAAATAGTAGGCAAAACTATTGCTACAGCCTTCCTAGCCTGTCGTCACCCAGGGGAAGACAGCGGTGCAGCAGCCATCGCAACGGGTGTGCTGCATGCTGCCTCCAGCGAGGAACAGGAGTGTGTGGCCGGAAGTCCCACTGCCACCTGCTGCCCGTGTCTCAGGCAAGGCAAAGCCCGAGCTCTGGGGCTCCTCGCGGCAGGGATATTACTGCCCCTCCAGGGCTATGTGTATCTCCTTCCAAAGACAGGGCTCAGCACATTCTTCCTCTGTGATGCCCTCTCACATTAAAAAAGCTGGACGTGGCCAGAGCTAGATTTGTTTCTTTTTCTGTGAGAGCTGTGTGGAGTCAGAGGCCATGTCATGGAGGCCATAGAGACAAGGAAAAGAAAGAACCATGCAGCCAGGGTGGGCAGCTCTGGACTGAGTCACCATGCAGAATTGCCTTGTTCAGGGACCATGATAATGATGTCACCCGTGGACCTAAGTGAACATGCTATTTCCCTAGCCAAAATTTGTGCAGAGAAGCACACGAGCCAGTGTGAGCCTTTCTTTTCCCTAGAGAGGCAACCCACGAGCTTGGGGTAGGCAAAGATTTCTTAAAGAGGATACAGAAAACTTGAACCATAAAAGAAAAGACTGATTTGGTGGAGCTCCATTAAAATTCTAATCATTTACTTACCAAAGATAACATTCAAAAAGTGAAGAGGGAAGCAATTAATAGCCAAAATTTAAGGAACACTTGCACATTAATGAGAAAACATACTAACAATTGAATTTTTTAAATGGGCAGGAGACTCAAATAGATACTTCCCAGTAGTGGATATCCAAATGACCAACGAGTATCTGAAGATGTCCCAGTGCCATTATTCATCTGGAAAATACTCATAGTGAAAAACTATAACCCTCCTTGGAATGACTAAAATTAATGGAACGGATGAAGCCAAGCACTGGTGAAGATATGGAGTAAATATGTCTCTTCCACATTGCTGGGGGAAGCCTAAACTGGTACATGTGTCTTTGAAAAAGTGCTCAGTATTCTCTGCTAAAGCTAAACACATACATCCCGTGGGCCATCGGCTTCTCTCTTGGGTTTATGCCCAAAAGAAGTGAGTCCTTTTGTTCCCAAAAGATGAGTTTTATAAAAGCTTTATTGGTAATATCTGAATGCTGGCAGCAAGTCAAGGTCAATCAACAGTGGAACAGATAAGTGAATGAACTGTGATGGATCCATACACTGAATACAGCACAGCACTAAAGGAAACCCCAGCAACATAAGCAAGGATGAGTTTCAGAGGAAATGTGGGGTGAAAAGAATCAGGCATAATGCTGTACAAAATATGCAGCTCCGACTCTGTGACTGTTCAAAATGAGCAGTGGCGTCAGGCAGCCTTGGATTTGAATCTGAAGTCAGCCATTTGCAATGTTTCTATTTGACCTCGTACGACAAACCCCTCGACTTCCCTGTGCCTCAGATTCCCTGTGTGCAACCACCTCTGTCTTAGAGGCTTGTCGTGAAGTTACATCAGTAAGTATCCATGGCTCGCAGTCCTGACTGGCTCCTGAGTGCCTCTGAGAACACTGAATACTTTGATTAGTTGATTATTCATTCTCTCCAGATGATCAGGCTTGTCTGAGAGGGCTGACACAGCCCTGCCCTGTCTCACTACTTCCTTGTCATGCGCGCTTGTAACTCCTCCGGGCATCCACACCTCGGACTCACCTGACAGCTACACTTTCTGTCTGGCTTTAGTGCCCATTACCTGTTCTGCATAAATATTGCTTAAATACTTGGTGCTCACCCCAAATGTACTCCACCAAAAAAGGTTCTGGGTACATGTGAGAACTGCAGAAAGAGCTGAGGGGATAGAAAAGGATTTGGAATTAAGAGCTTCTGGTATAAAACGGAGAAGTATCCTACATCTGGAAAGTCAAATTATATACCTCTCAGAAGCACCCCATCACCAAGATCCATACAGATGTCACCACTGATTGCCTGAGCAGGACAACGTGGAACAAGCAGACAGTGATGCTGCAGAGGCCTTAGGGTACCTCAGGCCTCCATCCAGGTTCCCCACATGCCACCCCACACAAGCTGAGGAGATTCCGCACTGCTTGCCTTGCTGGAGGAACTGCCACATGAAGGAACTGGCCTCATGATGAGTCTCTAAGTGTTTTTGCTTCGTTTTGGTTTTTTTCCAGTACTGGGAATTAAACTCAGGACCTTGTGCTTGCTATGCACCACAGAGCTACGTCCCCAGCCCCTCCGAATATGCTTCGACCAAACAAGACTCTCAAAATTGAATGGAAAATGGTCATGTGCCTTCCACACCAGAATTCAAAGAAGAATATTGTGTCTTCCCAGAGAATCCTCTTGCTCTGATCTCTGGGAAACTAGATAAACCTACTGAGGGTGAATAATGTTACTATATTTCATATTTTTTTTAAAAAACACATTTAAAGAAGAACCAATCATGTATGAAGCTGCGGCTAACAAGGATGATGTGAACCCACAGTGGTGGTTCCTGGCCCTGACTGACAGGCCTCTGGGAATAGCAAAGCAGCTTTTAATCTGTGCTCTGTGAGGCTCCAGGGCCAGGTCTAGAACTGTCTGGGGTTTTTTTCCTTACGGAGTGCAGTTAAGATGAAATAAGCTCAGCTACACCGGAAGTCAGACTCCTGGAAGACAGACACACCCTAACTTGTAGCAGTGACCTGATGAGAGGGAGGGGAAGAGCCGGGACCCTTGGTCCTGACCGCCTCGGATGTACTGCTCACAGAGGCTAACGTGAGGAAAAGTGTTCGTCGCTGCTTCTCTGTAGTAAATTTTAGAAGCCACAATTCCCTTAGTTTTGATTGCTTAGATTTATAGGATAGCAATTAAAGCTGTCAGGGTCCATAATTAAGCTGTCCTATAATTAAGACTGATGGAAGCAGGTAGAGGACAACTTTCATTCTCGGTGAACCTGAATGTCAGAGTCCTTCCAGCAACACTACAGGTGATCGTGGGAAGTGCGCCCCCTCCTTGAAGCCGCCTTCCTGGAGTTGTTGGTGGACACAAACTCAGAGGGTACAGTGAGGAGGGGTGCGAGGGTCCCCGGCATCTGCTTGGGCAGGGACGCCCAAGCACAGTCCTGGCGGTCCGTGTGCCGGCCACTGGGAGGAGTCTGGGTGGGAGGCGGGGTTAGTCATCCCACAGCGCATCTTCTGGCAGCAGAGTTGGCTCTCGAGAGATGTGGTCTTCATTTCAGAGACGCTGTTCAGCAGTCAACCCAGTTCTTGACGGTTCCGATTGCCTCCTAAATTACAGTCAGAGATGATCTGAACACAAAAATCATGCAATTTTCAGGACCTCTGAACGGCTGAATTCTTTCTCCTGAGTCAACCGTGGCCCTCCAGATCGACTGCAGAACGCACCCTTCTGCTTTGTCTCCAGTTTATCACTTTACTGTCCTCGGCCCTGACCGCCCGATGCAGACCTCACCTTCACAGGGAGCTCCAGGGGCTGACAGCCCTTGAGGGCTGAGCGTGTGGAGCAAAGGAGCTGCTGAAGAAAATACTCAAGGAGAATTCTGTGCTGTAAAGCCCTTAGAGTAACCTATGACACGGGTTTAGTTGAAGATCAACTTTTGGGAGAGAGACCTCAGAGATGACCTTGCCGCGTTTCCTCTATCCCAGCGGAGTCTGGTGGCCGAGTCAGGTGGGCCTGTCTGGGGACTCCAAACTGCTGAAAGAATGTTAAAAACACAAGAAGAAGTGACAGATAACCCTGAGCCCCAAGGCTCAACCCAGCCCCCCTCACCTTTCCCTCAGAGTTTGGAGTGTGGAGTGGGGGCGGGGCCAAGGGCGTGAGTCCTTCGGAGGTGATGAAAGTGGCCCAGGACTCACAGCAGTAGAGGCTGCAAACTGCACACGCACAGCAGCTGCTGTGTGCACATTCACTGCAGATCAGTGTGTGGATTATACATCAACAAAGAGAAAAGGAGGCCTGGGCACTGCCCTCGGGCTGTGGCCTACACATTAGTGTCTCTCTCCAGTAGGAGTGGGCACCTGAGGCTCCTGGGACATTGCGGGAAATCTGCAGCAAGCTTTGCATTGCATCTGGCTTTTCCATCTCATGAAAGATGTTCATTAATTTGAGAGCCAGTTGTTAGCTTGAAATCGTTCGTAATGAGGATATTTACACTGCAGAGATTGGACAACACTTGAAGAGCTTTTTCCCCAGGCTGACCAGTTGTTAACTACACATTTACCAAAATCTCTATCACCTAGAATGAGAAAGAAGAAAACAGAAAAAGAGCAGAGAGGAGACATAGAGGTTGTAGGAAGCAGAAAGAACCCTAAGATATATTTAGAATGACATTAAAAAGAGGGTTGTGATGTATAAGGACTATGCAGAACTTAAAGAAAAATACTTGGAAATTAATAAAATGATAGAACAAATGAAAATTCAAAGGAGAAGTTTAATAAGATGTTGAGTTATCTAAAAAGGCAAAAAGAAGAAAAACCATGAAAATGGGAGAAAGAAGAAGTGATATAAGCTGTCAATCCAAGAGGTCCAACTTCCAACCAAAGACATCCCAGAGAGAGAAAACAGAGGGTAGGGTGGGGTACAGCCAAAGAAACAGCTTGAGATATTTCCAGGATTGGAGTGCTGGCATACAGGCAGGGCACTGCTGAAGCCTGGCATTGTCAGTGCAAAGACCTCATGAGAGATTCAGATCCCGACCTGGTGGAGAGCAGCACCCAAGACCTGGAAGAGCCGGGAAGCCTCTAGGGAGAACGAGGTGACACACAAAGGTCAGGGGGTGGGAAAGACTTGGGAACGAGGAGACAGTGACCTCTGCATTCATGCTTTTAAGGAAAAGAATTTCCTGCCTAAAGTCCAAATCCCGCTATGTTATCTATTGAGAACAGTGGGACAAGACCCGGTGAAAGGCAGGCAGGGGCTTTTAGAGGATGTGCCCAGCAAGTGGGAGAAAATCACGTAGGAGGAAAGGAGCCAGGGGATGGGGTGGGAGAGAGGGCCTCTGAAATCAGGGGAAGGGAATTCCTGTGATCACAGCTTTGCAGTTACCAGATTACAGTGCGGGAGTGAGGGCATCTCCAAGGAAGACCTGCAGCCAGCAGCCCCACCACTGAGAGGTGCCCAGGGCAGACAGAGAGCTTGGGGGAGAGCTAATGATGGGCGTATGAGCTAAGCACTTAAAAAAACCAAGGCAGCAGCTGGGCATGGGGGCACCTACCTGTCATCCCAGCACTGGAAGGCTGAGGCAGGGGGACTGGAAATTCAAGCCCAACCTGGGCAATATAGCAAGACTCTGTCTCAAAAATTTTAAAAGGGACTGAGGGTATAGCTGAGTGAGAAGTCCTTGAATTTCATCTTCAAACGATCAAACATTAAGGCAGTTATTAATTCCAGGAAAAAATACAATTTGCATGAGAAAGAATATATAATCACAATATATAGGGTCTAGGTTTGGCTTCTTTCACAAAAGACAGCATAAATATGACTTAAATAACTAAGAAATGTGTGTCTCCCAAGGGGCACCCAAGATGGTAGGCAGCCCAGGGGCCCAGTCTCTTTTTTCTTGTAGCATGACCTCTCAGGCAAGTGGTCCTCACCTGGTGGTTTGTGTGGTTGCTTCCACCCTGCCATGAAGACCATGTTGCGTAGCGTGAAGAGGGGAAGGAAGTCCTTTCTCTTCATGCATCCTGCCAGGAAGTTGCAGGCATCACACCATACACATCATACACCCAGAGCCTATGGTCAAAGCCTAGTCCCAGGGCCTCCTAGTGCAAAGCTTGCAGATTCATCTTCATGCCCGATAGCACTGGGATGCAACAAGAAGACCCCTGGGGAAAGAGAAGAAATTGGTACAGGTGGCCTCCAGGGGTGACTGCCAGTTTAGCTGGGTAGGAAAGTGATAGTGTGTTGTGGTTAAGGAGCAAGTTCTTACCTTTCAGAAATACACAGCAATATTTGTGGGAGGAAGGACACAATGCCCGACTTGCCTCAAAGTATCCAAATGCATTCAGTATTACTTGTACAATTAACTAGTAAAAATTGTTAAAAGTTCATGGAATCTCTCTACCCCTGCATGGAAGAGGAGGACGACAGATGTCAGTGTCTGTCGCTGTCAGTTGACACCTCCCATGGCCACCTAGGAATAGCATTGGCCTAGAGATGACCACAGGACTCCTTGACTTGGAGTCACACATGAAGGGCAAGGAAAAGGGAGAAGCAGAGAGACCACAGAGGCCTGGGTTTCCAAACCCTGGGCTGAGCCTCCAGAGCAGGAAGGAAGCAAGACCTGCTTTGAGCTCAGAGACTACCAGGCAGCTGCAAAGCACACGTTTTATAAATGGAGGTATAAAATCAAAGTGGAAAGAGTTCTAATGGCATAGAAATGGTGACCAAGGACACTCATTTGTGGTTGTTACAAGTGTAAAAATTTATCTAAAAATTAAAAACTATATTACTTTGATGAATGTTTAAAACAAAGTGATAGGAAAAAGGTCTCTCTGAAATAATGGAGACTCTAATGTGTGCATGAGGAAGAAAATGGGTACAAACTAGAGCAAAACACATGGAATGACAGTCACAGCCCAACCAAGGCCCCCTCCATCACTTCTGGAGGGGTTTGTCCTACCCTCGGGGAACTTTGCATTCGGACCATGGACACAGTTGGCTGAACCCCCTGTGCGTCAGGCCCAGAGCTCCCCAAAGCTACAGGCCTAAACTGGGAGATTGTGGGGGTGCTGGTGGGTGGGGCAGTGGCGCCTCCATGGCTCCTGGTGGGATTAGGTTGCCCCACTGTTGACACACTCTCCCCGGCAGCCGGTCCTCCACAGGGTTCTGTGTTGCAACGCTTTTGTTTCTCTCAGACTGGCCTCGCTGGCAGCAGACAGATTCTGAGATCCCAGCAGCACTGCCCCTTCTGGCTCCTATAATATTCAGAGTGGAAACACAGGTTAAGAGTTTTAACCCGTAAGTGGTTGGGGCTTTAGAAATGAAATCTGGTGAACGGTTAAACTAATTGCTTTCACTTAAAACAATATTAAAGCAAATGTGATATTGTGTTTAACTTGGAGAGACGGCACCTCTGGCACATGGTTCTCTGCTGACTTTTCACAAGGGAGGCCTTGCCCTGCAGTTGCTCACATAAAAATATTATAAAATGAAGTCTTCTGAGCCTGTGAAGCTAAAAGAGTATTTCAAACGGAGCCAATAGCCACTGCACAGCTGCCCTCAGCCACTGATGGGACGTGGTTGCCATTGGCGGGCAGTGGGCCCTGAGCTGGTATGGTAAAGGCAGGGCGACTAAGAGTGTCCTAGTAAAGGGCAGCTGTGGAAAAGTCAAAAGGAAAAGTCTTCTGGAAGAATCCAAAGGGACACAGAGAGCCATCAGATAGGCCTCTGGAAAGGTCTGGGAAACTACGGAACTGCAAAGGATAATTGAAGGATATGGTTATTAACCATCTCCCACCACATTTTGCAATTTTGCATTCACTCCCAAGTTGATCTTTGCTCACAGTTGCCAAAACAGCTGTTCACACGGTGCAGATGAGGCCCTGGGGCCTTGGGCCCCTCCCAGCCCGCCCACAGCGAGGCAGCAGGTCCCAGCGAGGCACGGGGTCGTGAACAGGGCTGGGCACTGCCAGAGGGCCGGGCCTGGCCCGGCGGTGGGAGGCAGCTCCGGGGACCCTCAACACGGCCCCGATGCTCTAACCCTCAGTTCTGCCACCAAGTTCTCTTTTCAACAGCCCCATGCAGACTGGAAGAAAGAAAAATACAAGAAAGGGAGAGAGAACTGAGAAAATATGACCATAAATCTGGGATCTGTTTTTACTGGTGCTTCTATTTCAGATTTCCAGCCTGGAAAAACAGTTTTTTTTTTCTTTTTTTTTTTATGCATCCCAGGCACCTTGGCAATGGCTGAGAAATGATGATAAATTCAAAAAAGCTTTTTTAAAAAGTATTTTTATATCCAGGAGAACAAATCCTCGTAAACTACAATTCACCTAAGGCCCCCTGTCACTTCTCAGCTAAGTGGTTTACTTCAACTCTTCCAACTTAATTCATTTCCGAGCTTCTTCCATGGGGTAAAATGCTGAGCGCCTGGGGGCCCCAGGTGCTGCTGAGGTGTACGGCTGCTTTCCCCAAGTGGCTGCCCTGCCTGAGTGTGGAGAGGAAGGCAGGTGTGCCAGGACCCTGCCGTGTGCTCCCGTGGGGAGCACTTCCTGTGCAAGGGAGCAGGCTGAGCCGAAGGTTCAAGTGAACTGCAGTGCAACGCCGCACTTTGGAGAAACCGGAGTACGGCCTTCAGCAAGGAGAAGACGGAGCGGCAGCTCTCTGAGCACAGGCCAGGGTCTCTGCAGGAGACACAGATGCGGCTCCAGTTCGCTCAGGTGCGCGCTGGGTGACGGGCCCGCAGGCAGGCCTGCGTCCTGGCGCGTTTTCCATCCCCACCTCGCCTGTGGATGGGCCACTTTGCCAAGCATTGTAAGTGTGCGCTTATGGTGGCTGTGTGTCGCACGGAGAGCCAAGCCTGAGTAGGCGGGGTTTTAATTTGCCCCAGCTGTGCTGGCTGGTCCCCTCTCCCATCCGTGATACGGTTAGTAAAGTGACGGAGTACGTCCCTTTGAAGCAGCTGCAAGCCATTCAGTCACATAACTCGAAATGAGAAGACGGCGAAAAATCCAAGCCTGCTATGCTGCTGGGTTCCACAGCTGTGCTCACAGCTCAGTGAGACGGCTGCCCAGACAAAGCCACCTCCCTGAGCCTTGGCTGGCTGACAAGAGGAAAGAAAGGAGATTACTATAAGCCCCAGGTATTTTCGTGAGCTGGAAGCCAGCTGGGGAGGACTTGGGCGCCAGCGACACCTCCAGCTGGCGGGCGCACTTGGCAGCTCCATCCACAGAAGGACGCCCCGGAGGGTGAGGTGCGTCCGTGGGCTGACAGTGTGCCAGCTGCCCAGGAGGCAGACGGGGCCAGGAGGAGGCTGCATGGCCAATGGAGGAGCCCAGCCCCCACAAAGGCCCAGCACAGAGCTCCCCCAGTGGGTACCCTGGGTATCCAAACAGGAACAGAGAGAGCTCAGGCTGGAGCCCAGGCCTAGGAGTCCAGGTCAGGCAAACACTCTAAGCTCCCAAGAGGCCAAGGATAGACAGGGTCACCCCAGAGAGTGGCAGGACCCAGCCCTTATCCTGTGCCATCTGTGCCTTCACTCCAGCTTCTCAGACAGATTGCTGAGAGGCCAGGGGTGCCGAGTGAACTGAGCCAACAGGGAGAGCACACGAAGATGGTGGGCTGCGGTGACCGCTGAATGACTAGGCCTCGGTGGTGGTGAGAACTGTGATGGTGTCGGTGAGGGCAGCGGTGGTGATGGCGATGACCGGGGTGGTGGTGGTCGGTAAGTGTGGTGACGATAGTGATGGATGACGGTGAGTGGGGGTGGTGATGACAGTGAATCATGATGATGATGTGGAGATGAGGATGGTGATGGTGGCGATGATGGTGACATAACGGATGGTGATGACAGTACTGGGGATGTGGAGGTGATTCTGGTGGTGATGGGGTGATGGCTTCTTTTGGTTAGATGGAGAAAAAGACAGGAGTCTACTATGTTCAGTGTGTCCTCTTCTGTTTATGGATTTTCCCCATGTACTAGTGCCCTGCTGTGTAGACAGCGTAGGAAGCCAGAATCCCTTCCAACCTCAGTTTCAGAGGTAAGCTAAGCTACACCATCCAGCACAGCAGCCACTGGCACCAGAAACACGCACACCTGCGGAGGTGAACTACAAGTGTAATATGCATGCTGGATTTATAGTGTACATGAAAAAGGAATGCAAAACATCAAATTTGTACATTGATTATGGATTGAAATTATAAAATGTTTGATAGGTGAGATTAAATAAAGATGTTCAAACTGTATGTTTATTTTTCCTTTTTTAACATGGCAATAGAAGGTCTAAAATTACATGTGTGGTTCCCATTAGGCTTCTATCAGACAGGGTGTGTCTAGAAAAATTGCTATAAAATGTTCCACTTCCTGCTGCTTTTGTTAAAGTCCTGTCTAATCTCTACAAATGTGAACATAGTGGTCAAAGGGAGCTCTTCTTAATGTGACACGTAGGATTACTGAGGTACTCGGAATGACTTTTGTTTGGTTTGGTTTTCTCATTTTTTTTTTTTTTTGAGACAGGGTCTCGCTTTGTAGTTCAGACTGGCCCTCAGCTCACTATGTAGCCCAGGCAAGCCTCGAACTCAGCAATCCTCCTGTCTCTGCCTCCCGAGTGCTGGGATTACAGGCGTGAGCCACCACACCCAGCATGGTTTTCTCATTTTTAAAAACTTTACTAGAGGGCTAGGAATTTAGCTCAGTGGCTCCAGAGTCTGCCTGGAAAGCACAGGGTCCGGAGTTCGATCCCCACTACCACATAGCACAGTGCCAGACATGTTGACTCATGCCTTAATCCCAACACTCAGGAGGCAGAGGCAGGAAGATTGCTGTGAGTTTGAGGCTAACTTGAACTACAAAGTGAGACCCTGTCTCAAACTAAAAAAAAAAAAAAAAAAATTAATAGAAAGAAACTTTAAGGTTCTATGTGTTCTAGAAATGATTTTTCTGCTCAGATTCAGGACTGAATACCCCACACCCTTCAGAGTCCACCATGCAGACACAGGTGTGCACACACATGTACACATGAGTGCACACAGGAGGACCCCCATGGGGTGCAGAGCAAGCTTGCCCTCACCACTTTAGACAGCTGGAGCCCAGGGCAGCACTGACCTCAGTGTGGGAGTTTATGAAAAGCCAGCCTCTGTTCCCTGGAAGCCTTGGCTTGAGGATTCCTTGAACTTGGTGTATGAGCTGTGCTGGAGGAAATGACGACAAACTGTGAGGAGGCCGAAGGCTGGGGCACTGAAGAGGCGGAAATTAGGGAGAACCAGAGCGGGTCCGGATGAGGCCTCCGTGGCCAAAAGGCCTGCATTTCTGGCCAGATGCTCTCGGGGCTTCATCCACCAGTCCTCTGTGGGGTCAGCTGACCGTGTGACAAAGACCTGCACAGAAGTCTGCTCGCCAGCTGGCATCTCCCACACTCTGCTGCCAGTCTTGCCTGGCTCCCTTGTCAGAATCGAGTGTTCTCTTCATGGTTGGGAAAAAGTGAGGGCAAGCACAGACCCACAAGTGCACGGAACATGCCGTTCCCATCGTCCTCTGTCCCTTGTTCTCCGTGCTGCACCTCAGGCTGCAGGACCACTCCCCGCTCTGAGGCCTCTCTTCCTCTGCCATGTGCCCTTCACTCCGTAGCAGGCCATGTCTATTGGATTAGCAGGTCTGTGTGCTGTTTCGTGGAGCCCAGCATGTGCAGGGCTCCCTCCAGGGTCTCTGGCACAAGCCTCCTGGGTGGGACGGGCTCAGCCATTACACAGCGCCCTGGAATCCAGGGTCCTGGGCCATGAGACAAGGGCTAGTTCCCTTCATCCTCAGGGTCTTATCAAGGAACATGTCAACCCATTTTACAGTAGTGAACCAGGCACCTGGGTTAAAAATGGCCACATCTGTAGACAAAGTTGCATTGGCAGAATGGGCAGCTGGCAGGTCAGCTCCTTCCTCAGGGGAAAGGCCGGGCCCGTGCCCCTGGGGCTGAACCCATGCTACTCCCCACGCAGCCTTTCAGAGAGGACAGAGCCACAGACAGAGCCTCCCCCACTGCCTCAGAAAGAATGAGGCCTGTCCATACCTCAGTATTCTTTGGGGGCCACAGGTTGACAGTTTCCAGCTGTTGTGGTCTGCATGCCTGTGTCCCCCATGCATATTTTAAAATCACAGATCCTAGATGATGCCCTAGGAGGTGGGACTTGGGAGGTGATAGGGTTCAAGTCCCTGTTGGAGAGGCTCCACAGAGCTGCCTGCCCTGTCCTAACATGTGAGGACATAGCGACCAGGGATCAGCTTTCACCAGACACCAGAGCTGCCACAATGTGACCTTGAACTTCCCAAACCCAGATCTGTGAGAAATACATTTCTTTTGTTTACGCGTCACCCAGTGTATGGCACTTTGTAACAGCAGCATGGACGGATAGAGACAGACTAAGCCAAGGTCAGGTCCTGGATACTTGTCGGCTTGGACTGTTCTGAATCTCAGCTTCTGTGAGATCATTCGGGGCCAGGCATGTGGCTTGAGCGACTCTGGCCATCACACGGACATTGCAAGCAATTAGTGGGTGACCTTGGACTGGTGGAGCCCAAGATGCTGAGCGCTAGGCATCCTGCAGGCAGGCGCTGGGGGACTCAGGTTAGGGTGGCGATGGGGATCTTGAGCTCTGGCTCTCTGCCTTGTGGGACTTCCGGCTCTGAACACTTCTGGTGTGGCTAAGCTCCTCCACCCGAACAGCCAGCAGAGGCTCTGGGCTCTTTGCAAACAGAAGGGGAGAGTGTGTGCCCACTGTGGGAGCCAAGGGCCAGGCTAGGGAAGGAGGCCCTGGGTGGGACCACAATGAGCAGGACTGGTGATGAAGGGGGCTGAGAACAAGCAAAGTGGTGTGAACTCCCCCTCCCCGTGCTGCAAAGAGGTTACAAGACAGGAGATGTGGTCAGTGTCTCAGGACACACAGGTCTCAGTGGAAACCAACGGTCAGGTTCAAATGTTTTGAGGAAAAAGCAGGAGCCTTGTGGTTGAAGAGGACCAGTTTAAATACACGAGGTAGTGGCAGTTTGGGGGAACTGCTGGTTTGGACAAGCCCAGGATTCTCTACCATCCTAATTTAGGGATTTTTCAGTGTAATTAAATGCGGCATATAACATACATGTGTCTCGCCTGATATGAGCCCCAGTGGCCAAGGGCGCAAGTATACCAGGAGGCCCCATGTTGCTATAGCCTCTGTTCACAGGGCACAGAGACTTCCTTCCTGTAGGGCCCTCGGGAGCCCATGTGGTCCTCCTCAAAGCCACCCTGGAGGCATTGGACACCAGTGTCTCGCTGACCAGTGTCTTCCCTGCGCACTTTGGAACTCCTACCCCATCTCTATGCCAAGTGGTCCCATTTCTCCACCGATGTCCCACTTCCCTGCCACAACAGGCTGTAGGCAGATGACAGTAACTTGAGCAGCACGGGTCACCGCATCCTCCGGTCCTGACACAGTGGGGAACAGAGAGGGCTGGTGATTGGAATGCCTGTGCCCGAGGTCCTCAGAGGTCGCAGTAGCTTGGCCCCGATCCAGCCCTGTCCTCCTTGCAGGCTGAGCTCTCCACTGGTCTCAGGACTCTTCCTGAAATAGGAGGCTCAGGCCAGGGGCTTCCCATGCTCCACATTTGGGGGCCAAACCAACCATGCATTCTGGGTCTGAGCTGAAAATGGTCAACCTGAAAGACAGTGCAGTCTACACGCAGTGACAAGAGGGACAGGAAGGGTAGAGCTAGGCGGCCCAAGTCTCTCAGAGTCCCAGGTCACTCTTGTCAGCGAGTCAGGCTGTCCAACATGCTGAGCTCCCTGTGGCAATGGAAAGGGCAGGACAGAGCCTGGCTTACTCCGGAAGAATCTCCACTGGGGATCTCGGAGGGCAGGGGCTTGAGCAGAGGCTCTGCAGCACTTCCTTCTCCACAGCTCTGAGCTCCACACCACAGGCTGTCTTCAGGAACCCCAGATGTCTGCCCTCTTTGTGGAGGATTCCTATGATGGGGACACCGGGCAGAGGGCAGGTGTCATGTGGGCCTGGTGAAGGCTATCCCTCGGAGGACACAAGCCAACTCCTCTCCTCTCCCAACTCTGTTCCTCGGAATTCTCACTTTGTTGGATTCCTGAGATGCCACCAAATAGAAATCTAATCCTGGTCTAAAAAGACAGGCACATCTTGATATTAAAAGGCACCAGTCACCCACGCAGTAGAGTGAATAAATTCATCTGCTGGGTTTATCTAGCACCTGGAAAGGCAACTACTGTGTTGATCTGAGCTCTGAGATGGGCCCAGGGCAGAACTGTACCCCCATCAGGAGCTGCAAACTAGTGTAGGGAATGATGCACCCCTGAGGGGCAGCCTAAACTCTGAGTTGCAAAGGAGGCTTTGAAAATAAGTCACTCTCTTGTGCTGGAGATTTAGCTCAGTGGCTCTGGCACCTGCTTAGCAAGTGCAAGGTCCCTGGTTCTATCCCCAGTAACCACATACAACAATACCAGGAGTGGTGACTCACACCCACCAGCAACCAGTACCATATACCACAGTGTTGGGCATGTGGTATATGGTGGCTCACACCTGTAGTCCCAACACTCAGGAGGTAGAGGCAGGAGGATTGCTGAGTTCTAGGCTTTCCTGGGCTACAGAGTGAGCTCAGGGCCAGCCTGAAATACAAAGCAAGACCCTGTCTCAAAACAAAAAAACAAAAAAAAAAAAAAAAGAAAAATAATAAGTCAGTCTCAGACTCTAAAACCACCACCCACCATAGCAGAATTTAAAAGAAATTTCTTTCTAAAGTGAATGATTGGGGCAGTAGATGCAGATTCAGGCCCTGACATACATACACATTCATACAGCTCACATCCACACCAATATTGCACATGTGCACATGCATACCCACACCACTCACGTGCTTATACCATGCATACCATTTCCTGTGCACACAGGCACACAGGACAGCACTTGCACATGCACATACACTGCTCATATATCTGCACACACCTCTTGTGCACACACACATATACATGGACCATCTGATGCGCAAGTTGGGTGTTGGCCCAGCTCTCCTTGTTTCCAGTGTTACTCAGCACTGTGCATCCTGGGATGCGGTCTTTCCTGTCCTCATCTTGGTTGCACCCTAAGTGCTAAGAAAGCCGACCTGCTTGACTTATATCCTTCCTGCCTCCCCACCTCAAGACGCTGGGGTGCTTCTCGATTATGGCCACTTGGCTCTAGTCTCTGCTCATCCTTACATGATGTCTGTGTCATGTCTCTTCTTCTGAAGGGGTGGATCAGAGACTTCCCTGAATCCGATACCTCTACAAATACCCTACTTCCAAATAAGACTCCATTCACAGGAACCTGGGGTTTGGGTGTCTACACGGTTGAGAGGGACATGATCCAACTCTAGTACTCTCCCACTTGTTAGCTTTCCTGGCTTAAGAGTGTCCAAAGGTATTTCTTTGACATTAGGTCAGCTTTCAGCAACATTCCTCACTCTAAAACTGGGTCCTCAGACTCTGCCCTTGAAAGTTGTGTCTACACGCTCACTAAAGTGGTGTCAACTCAGCACATGTTGAAGCAAGAGTTGGAGTAGGATTTCTGAGGTTTCAGGAGAGCAGAGAGCTATGCAGTTGAGTCCAGTGTTCAGCCCTCCCCCTGCTCGAGGATGGGACTGTGGTTGACAGTGGATCAGGCTGCCAGGCACAGAGAGGCCGTCTCCTGCCCCAGGCTCTCTACCTGCTCACCCCGGAAGTTCCTGGCAGCGCACTGGGCCTGGCTCAGAGGACCAAGTGGTGGAAGAGCCACCATCCAAGGCTTATGATAGTGCTTGCTCACCTACTTCACAAAAGGGTGCCCCCGGCAGGCAGGCCTCCCGAATACAGAGCACACTTGACACATTTGGACGGTTTTGCATTCTAGGGCAACCAGTCAACCACAAAGACCTTCCCTGTCCTGGGAAACTTGACCTTCCTGTCACCTGACCACCCAGTAGCAGAATGAGGATCTTTGACAAACAAAATAAACAAAATGGAAAAGGAGCCTTCTGTATTCCAGTAGCCAGAGCCATGGAGGGTCTCCCCGTCTTGCCCACAATGAGGCCCGTCCCCAGTGCCTGCCATGCTACCAGCACCTTCTGGGCAGAGCGGCCACACGTGGAGAAAACAAAGGAGCTGCTCCCAGCTCTGAGGGGAAATTCCAAGAAATAATTAAGCGAACTTGAAGGAGCATTAAGTTTAGCAAGACCCTCTTGTTTTGTTCCCCTCCCCCCACTCTTTCAGCATTTAATGATTTTTCCAGTGAGTCTGAGTTTGTCAGAATGTCCCAGGAGGTTCTGTGGAGCTGCTGCTCTCCTGGGCTCTTTGTCTCAACTGTGAGAGGTCATTCTAGGCATAAAGAGGGCAGGTCCCCAAGATGGTGCCGGAGACTCTCTACCTACGTCCCCTGCCCTTTGTACTTTGTGTGGACTTAGTACCATGGAGTCGACACCAAAGCTTTGAGTGTATAAGCTTCACGGGAGGAAGTGGACACAGCTGGGTCCCTGGGGCTGGGCCCTTAGGAGTCAACATCAGGCAGAGTCACAAAAAGCCTTGACAGGCCTCTCAGAGATGCCCTGCATCCCATAGGTCTCCCTGCATCCTACCCTGGAGACACACTCCCTCTCCTGGGAGCCTGTGGGGGTCAGAACAAAGTCCCGGGGAGGCCCAGACCACAAAGCAGCTCCCACAACCCCACTAAGCCCCTGAGGCGCCAGAAGGACTGGCCCAAGGGAATGGGTGTCCAATGGCGGCGGTGGTGGGGTGGGGGGGTCACTTTATCTCAAGGGCACCAGGCTGCCCTGGGAGGCTCGGCGGAGTGGGCCATTTGGGACTCTCTATTTGGAAGTCCTGGTGGACTGAATCACACCGAAACACAGCTTAGGTGGGTAGGGCCAGTGGTCCTGGAAGTCCAGTGGGTGGAAGAGGGGGAACCAAGTGGGAATCCTAGGGTCTAGCCTTTAACAGCAATGAGGAATTCAAAGGCACTGGCTTTTCTGCTGCTAAGAGGCACAATATTTTCTAAAGTGCTGTCAATAGTGACCCTGAAAATTTATCTCAGGTCAGAAAACAGCATAAAACTTTCTTTTCTGATAATTTATAAACATCTGCACACTGTGCCATGCAGGGCTGCCCTGGACACATGCTGACCACACCTGGTGCCACATCCCTCCAGACTCCCTAGGCAGCCACATCGTCAGATGCGACTGAGAAGCGCTGTATCGGGGTTTCACTCTCTGCTCCAACAGCTAAGTCTGTTTGCTAAAAATGCTCCTTGCGTCTGCTGGACAGGTCATTTACAGGCGCAGCTACTGGCCTGGGATGAAGGCCTGGGTACCCTCACCCCTCCTGCAAAGCTGCCTCCTTTTGCCTAGAACAAGTTTTATCTTACATCTACTTTCCACTTGAGAGCTGGAAGGTTGTCCCCACCTGACACCCAAGCACAGTACATCCCAGACACCTTGGAAAACCAGCCCTCAAAGGCAGGTGTGTGGCCTGCCATCCACTGTGTCCCTTGACCTCTTCCAGGAGTCTTCTGGTTGCTCGGCTCCCACTTTTCCCAGGTAGCATATCCCACCCCACCCCACACACACTGCTTGCACAGAGTATGGCCATGGGTCACCTGCACGGCAGCTCAGACCCCAGCCTCAAGGAGTCCAGCTGGGAAATTCGCAACACTCCAAATATCAGGATCAAGACCAAGTCAAGTCGAGTGTTTGTGTAATGAGCTTATTTAGAACAAACCGTGTCTCCTTGTATCCCAGTCACTTTGCACAAGCCTCCTGTTGAAAAAACAGGCTCAAAGGCGGGGAAGTGAAAGGAGAAATAATCTGGAGGCCTTGAGGCTGGAGCCGAACGCCCTCACTAGCACAGCCAATGTGTTTGCTGAGTGAGCAGCCATACCACGCCTCCCCAGGCCCCTTCCAGAGGGAGAGGCTTGGCCAGGGCTGGACGTGAATGTCACCAGTTTTTATTTTGTTTTCAGCAGAGCCTGTCTCCAGCCTTCCTCCTCGAATTTTATGTAAACTCTGGGGCCCTGCTCGCTAAAAGTGCGTTCTGTTTTTCGGCAGCCCCGTGGCTTTTGGACTTAACAGACTTGAAATTAGTTCATGGCGACCCAGACGTACATCACAGCTCAGAAACCACACGGGAGCCATGTCGGTGAAGGCAGCCGCGTCGTGGAGCAGCCAGACTGAAATTTATACCAGTGACCTGGGCCTCGTCAGGCCTCATGACAGCGTGTAAAGTGAATCGCTGCTTAGTCACCAATTTGCTTGGCAAGGTCCAGTGGATTAGGAAATACATCAAAGGTCAGACAGTAGGAGTTCGTCTAGACGGTCTATTTCGGATTCTACACTCAATCCATGTGTTTCTGTAGCAACCACTGCAAACACTGATATTTTAGCAATATTGTGGAAAGCTTCCCTTTCTTCTTCAGGCACAGGAAGGCCTTGGTGTCTGATGGCTGCTGTGTCCAGTTCCTGCTTTCTGCGGTGTCCCCCACATCCTGGATTTAGAAACAAGCAGCCGGTGAGGAGGGCCCTCTGGGGCAGGTCCTCTCATCCTCGTGGGTGGAAATGGAGCTCCCTGAAGCATGCACAAGCATCACACACGTGACCTTTAAACGCATGCTCAGTCCTGCACTGAGAGGCCGAGGGAAAGGTAAGGAAGAGCCAAGAGAAAAGGAGAAAAGGGGCCTGGGGCCTGAAGTTGACAGTACTTTTCCCCGGGGCTCTGAGCTCCACAGGATATGTGACAACTTCTGGGGACATTTGTGGCCATCACAACTGGGGTGCTCATGGATCCCATGAGTGGAATCAGGCAAGCTGCTCCACACCCTGCAGGGTCCATACAGCCCCACCAAAAAGACCATCATGAGGACTCTGAGAAGACCTGCCCCAAAGAATCATGCCAGGTAACCTCAGGAAGATGCTCCCAAAGGGTTGGTTTCACTGTGTGTTTTGGTGGTTCTACTGCTGCCCCCTTCTCTCCTTGTGCACTCAGGATGAGGGATGTCAGCCCAAGTGTGGCGGGCTCTGGCCTCTGCAGTGGGAAGGGATCTGCAGACTGACTACACCCATCAGCCCCCAAGCCAAGCTTTGTATCATCTGCTCAGTCAGTGCAGTGGGCACTCTCAGTGGTGTGAGGACCACAGTCACTTTAGAAAGGCAGGTCTGCAGCTGGATGTAGTGGTACCTGAGTCCTACCACTCGAGGAGGCCAGGGCAGGAGGATCACAAGTTCAAATCCAGCCTGGGCAACTTAGCTATTTAGCAAGACCCTATCTCAAAATTTTAAGAAATAATAATGAAACGATGTAACTCAGTGAAAGACCCCGGGTTCAATCCCCAGTACTAGAAGAAAGAGACTAAGAGCCCTGCACACAGAGCACTGGTAGTGCTAGAAGAAAAGGAAGGTGGCCCAAACATTTCCATTCTCTACCCCCCCCCTTCCAAACAAAGGACTTAGGGGATCTGGCTGATAGTTATTTCTGCTTCCCATGACACTTTCAAGATGTCCAACTGGACTAGCAGACGGAGACTGTATCTTTGGAATCGTATTCTAGGCTCTCCGAGTGACAAGCTATGCTCATTCCTTTGTGGCAGCTCTGCAGATCACTCTAGGCCACAGTGTGGGGAGATAAAGTCTGTCTTACTTTGGAAACCAAGGGAGCTCACAGCCCACAGCTCCTCACTCTCTTCTCTGCTGACCCAGGTTCCCAGACATAAGCACGCCAGGCGAGTGGGAGGAGCCCACCACCGTGTTCTCACCCGCTGTTGGCTCCCACATGACTGGACCACCAGGGTGTAGCAACTCCTGACCCTGTGGTTCTGTGTATTGAAGAGTGGGAAAAAATTGTGTTCGTCTTAGTGTGGGTCCCCCCTACCTTAGGAGACAATGGTACAAGATGCACGTGCAGAAGCAGGAAGGGGAAGAGAGGTGAAGCCGAGAGGTCATTAGGTAAGTTCCTGTCAGGCGTCTGGAGCTTTGTGCACAAGACGGGGAGTGGGAACCAGAGACAAGGCAGAGCGTGAGCTGTGTTGCGTTCACTGCAGGGTGAATGGCTACCTTCTATTTACTAGAGTGCCTGTGTGCCAGGAGAGCAGACTCAGGCAGGACCAAGCCCTCAGCTGGCCCCTCAGGCAGCTGTTCCAGGACATGCCACTGTGAAAGGAACGGATAGGTTGTCATGGTGCACCACAGGGCCTCCACTGTTTATCCTGTAGTGGCTCAAGGATGACTTGACGAGGTAGCGGAAGGAAATGGAAAATTGAGCTGGCAGAATCTAGAGCAAAACCTTTTCAATGCAAGAATGCATAGAAGTGGCACACTGGAGCCAGACTCTGCTATGTGGAAAAGCAGAAAGCTTAGATCTATTGTGGACAAGAGCAGGTAGCCAGATTAAAGAAAACAAATGTGGATACAAAAGACTGAAGGAAAGTGAACAGAGGAAGACTAAGTTTCTGAGATGCATTTCAAGAAGACGCTCCAAAATCTGCCAACCAGAAGGGCATATTTGGCAATGTGTCTGATGTATGTGCCTCTATGTATGTGCACGTGTGTTTGTGGGTATGCACATGTGTAAGCTCATATGTGTGCCTCTATGTAATATTTGCTATGTGCATATATACACATGCATGCATTTCAAATCCTCACAAGGAAAACATACTATTTCCCTTTCTGCTACACCCAGTAGTTCCATCCTTAACACAGCTGTTCTGTGTACAGTTCCAGGAGCTATCTGTTCTCGAAAACTCCTCTTTATGTCACTGTCACAGTTAACTTCTGCTCTTCCTGTACAATTTAAATCTGCCAAGCATTCCATTAAACTCCCCCAGAGGCCTCTGACTTAGCTATGTGGACACTGGTCCTCCTGGGCCTGCTTTGAGGCCTCTATCTTACTCCAGGGGTGTATTAGGAAGTAATGCTGGGACTAGACTGTCCTCCTGCCATCAGGAGGACACCAAGCCAGGTCGTCTCCACTGGATGACTGACCTGTGAGGCAGGGAAACTCCACGGGGCTATCCTGGGCACTACAGGGTGTTCAGCAGCATCCTTGCTCTCTACCTGCACCACCAAGCGTCCTCTCTTCTGGATGTGCATAACAAAAATGTTTCCTAAACGTCATGGCAGTCAAGAGCCCAGCTTTGGAATCACCCCAAGATAGACACTCGCTCCAAACCCAGAGTACAGGGACAGACAGCACAGTGGCCATCCCGTTTAGGGACACACTCCCTCCAGCACGTGTTCCCACAGCTGACCTTAGCTCCGATGACTCACCTGCCTGCAGAGCCTGTTCTACTCTGAAACCATCTGCTAGCTTTTGACCTGGTTTAAACCACTATTCTATCAATAAAGTACCCCCTTCACTCTTATCCCGCTGAAATGACCTGCTTTTCCTCCTCTCATTTGCGCTGATGAGAACAGAGCTCATCTTCTTTCCTTCCACGTGCAGAGGCCAGGTGCTCAGCTCCTCAGCTGCCATTTTGTGACACACACTGCATCAGACAGCAGAGCTCAACAAGAAAACATTCAGTCCCAGGGCTGAGAGCAAGTGGTCACTCCTCCCACCACAGACCAGAGCAAATCCAGATGTGGACATCTGTCCAGCTGGAAGGCACAATCCCAAGACCTCTGAGCCTACCGGGACTGGCTCTGACTGAAGAAACTGGGATGAATGGCCCCAGTACCATCAGCCACATCAGCCTTCACCAAGATCTACCTGCAGTGAACCATTATGGGGCAGGAAGCTTCACAAAGGAGAGAGAGCATCCACTACGCAGGGCTGCCACCCGAGCTGACAAGACCAAGACAGGCCTTTCCACCTGTGTGGACTGAGCGTTCCTAGGGTTTAAGTGGAGCCATCCAGGTGTCACAGCCATGCTCCACTGTCACAGCGGTTTGTGGCTCAAGAGCAGCAGTGAATAGGTATCTCCTGAGCTCTGAGAGCCCTCCACTCGGAGGCCAGGCACCTGTGAGCCAAGGGGAAGAGATCCAAAGTTAAGTGTTTAAAAAAGACTACATCAAAGGAACTGTTCTTCAATCTTATTGGTTTGGAACTCTAGCTGCTTTCTCGCGGTTCCATGGCAGAGTGATGCTTCAGTGTATCCTGCCTCAACTCAGTTCACATTTCCCTTGGTGACTGCACACAGGACAGCATTGGGAAAGGCCACCTTGCCTCCGGCCCTCCCTTGGTGCAGGCTTCTGCTGCTCATCTGAACTTCGCATGAGTGTCCTAAAGGCACCACAAGCTCAACCCACTCCCAGGACCTTCTTCTCTGCACCTGCGCCTCTTCTCCCTCCTGCTTCCATGCCACATCCCACTCACGTTATCCCCTGGGTCTTCCCCAAACTGCCCACCTCTTCCAGCTACAGTGACCGATAGTTCTGGTCTGACCAGGAGCATTCGCTAAAGAATTCTTCAGTTCCAGGCAAGCTAGAAGGGTGGACACTCTCCCCCAGCACTTTTGTTTGTAGTTGTGACCACACTGAGCTGACCTGTTCTGGGAGTCCTTCTGGGAACCCACCCAGTGCCACCCAATGCCACCTTGCAGCAGGAGTGAGCCTCAGGAAATCTATAACGATGAAGAGGAGAGACTCGGTGTCTGTTCCTCAAATGCTGAACAGCTATTGCCATGCTCAGGTGGCCATGTTGTGGCCTTTCTCAACCACATCACTCCAGAGACCTTCCCTGCTCCTTCCCACATGCCCGTTCATTGCCCAAACTGGCCCTCATTCTACCACATGCCAGTGACTTTCCTTCGTCAGGGACTCCAGCTAGGCTGGCTGTCCAGATGAGGGACCGCAGCTGGCCAAAGGCAACAGCTTCTACATCTGCCTTGAGCTGCCACAATTCCCAAACCACCATGAGTTTGGCTGTGAGGTGTGACATTTACGGGAGCCCCTGCCCATCCTCCAGTGGACACCAGGTGGTAGAGCACTGAACGGCCGCACAGAGCTTTGCCAGCCTCGTGTGGCCAGCTGATGTGGCGGGTGGTAGGAGTAACAGGTCTCATCAACATGACCCATTGCAGAGACTTCAAGGAAGAACTCCTCCCAGGGTTGAATTCTCAGAAGAGTCGATCTCCGTGTGAACAGTAGATTCATTTATTTTACCAATACTGTAAGAAATGTGATGACATTTTTCTTTTTAATTGCTACCAGGAAGCATAATATCCAATTGACCTGAGGTAGCAGGGTCAGTTGTGGCCTTTCCAAAACACGTGTTCACCCAGAAGCTCACTTTTCTCCACAAGGTGGAGTAAATACACGGATGGATACCTCCGATAAATCCTCAGGGCCCCTGTGGCGCTGGGGCTGATTCTGGAGGTCACCAGTCCAGGGCCTCAAGAGTTTTACAGCCACCCTCTGAATGGGGCTAAGGACCTCCCCCCCCAGTCCTCCCCTAAGTGCACTGTGGGCCCAAGTCTCTCCCTCCTCCGTCCCCCATTCCACAGGACTTCCCTCCCTCCCTGAATGCACAGCCCCATCTGTGTCCCAGGTGTTTCCGCTAATAAATTTCCTGCATATTTAATCCATTCACCCAATGGACCAGGACAGTCACAGCTTTGAAGATTGGTATTGATTAACAGTCAGGACAAGGGAAAATGGGTCCATTTGTTAAAACGTACACCTGGCTGGAGGGAAGGCTGGCACAGGCGTATCTTGGCAGCCTCAGGACAGCTGTCCGCAGAGTCTTCAGGATGCGAGGCACAGAGGGGATGAGTTCCCAGCCCTGGAGGGCAGCTGAGGGCTAATGGGCCTTCTCACTGCTGCCCCTCTGCCTCCCAGCACCCCAGCCTCCTCAGCACCACCCCGCTCTAGGTCCTATATCCCCAGAGCATTTCCTTCCAGCCTTAGAGGCATGCATGGAGCCGAACTGAGGCACAGGACCTGGCTCACATTTCCCAGCCTTGCAGGAGGAATGGGGGTGGGACCTGGGGTGAAACCCAAGGGCCAGGAGTGTGTGGAGCATGCTCCGGCCCACGGAGCACTCGGTTCCTCGCTTCCTCCGGCAGCCGCAGGGTCTTTCATCTCTGTGTCTCCCAGAACCTGAGGTTTGGGTTTCCCGTGCCTTGGCGAGCTGCCAGGGGCCTCCACCCGCAGCCCTGGGCTGGCTCAGGGCACAAAGGAGGCTCTGTTAGTGGAACTGAGGGTGGAGGCCTCAGCTGGCTCCAGAGGGGTCTGGCCCAGACCGGCTTTGGCAGGAGATCGCTGGCAGCTTCAGGTGCCAGGAGGGAGCACCGAGGGCGAGCGGCCCTCACAGCAGCAGCGCTGAGCTGGCTTCTTGGTGTGGCTGCTCTCCTCCCGGCTCAGCCCCATGGCTCAGCAGCCCAGGAGGGCGCCTGCCTGGCCAGGACTAGGGCACCCCCGGAGCAGCACCTGGCTTACAGGTCAGGTCGTGTGGAGCTCAGTGTCCAATAAAATAAGTAAGACACGAGCTATTTTATTTCCTGATGGATGTACACAAATGCACAGGGAACCCCAGCCCTGCTGGGGAGGGAGACGCTAGTGGGTGGGAGTGTAAACATCTGAGAGATATTTGATCTGTGCAGAAAGCTGAGCACAAGGCCCTTGGCATGTGTGTCCCAATTACTGCCCGGGTTCTCCACTTCACTCACTGTGTGGGCGCAGTGTCGTAATGGAACCTGCCCCCGATGTCTCTGCCTCTAATTAGCGAGTGACCTTAGGCAACTTCACGGGCCTCAGTTTCCTTGTCTAGAGGAGAGGGGATGATTAGTGGAGATGCTAAGGGGACAGGTGGGGCCTCGCCCCGGGTCACCAGGCCCTGTCGACCACCCAGAGAAACAAAGTGAAGATGCAGTGGCAGCTATGCACCGCCCCCCCCCCAGCCTTACCTTGCATATGTGCCCCCAGCCACACCGAGGCCTCACCTGGTGTAGGTGAGGAACGCAGACTTCCAGCACCAAGCCCAGCCAGACCCAAACCCCAGGTCCTCTGATGTGTGTCTTGGAGGTGAAGGGGGTCTGAGAGCCTCTGAACCCCACAGAAGCTCTGACCTGAGGAGACAGAACTACTCTGGCTCACAAAGCTGTGCCCAGAGCAGTGTCTCAGATAATTCTCCAAGGGCCGACAGGAAACACAATTGCAAGCCCCAGAGAATAGGTGAGAGGTGCTGTGGGTGCCCCATGCATACCCACCATGTTCATCCAGGCCCAGAGCTCCACTGGACCCAGTCTGTCTACTATGACTGATTTGCTTTAAAGTTCTATCCCTAAACATGATATCTAACAAGGGAATGTCCATTAGAAAAACAGAGCTCAGAGTCAGCTGGCAACCCTTGGGCCCCTGCTGGGCCTGGAGCTGGGCCCTGGACACTTTGTCCTTTATCCTTATACCCTGTGGATTATCTCTTAAAGCCCTCATAAGAGGCCCAGCATCACACAGGACATGAAAGCAGAGTGGCCATGTGACCAGCCCAGCACTCTCACTGCGGGCACCAATCAGCCAGGCTCCCAAGCACACTGATCCTCCTGACTACCAGGGGATCATCACTTTCTGTTTATGTGCAGAAAGTTTTCAAGGAGCATATCAGATGAGGGTAATTGTTTCCAGGAAAAGCTAATGTGCATCTATCTCCATAGTCCATGGTCAATTCACAGGCACATTTCAGGATCAACATGTTCATCCACCCTCCCTTATTCTGCTGAGTTTTTTCCGCGCCTCTCAAGCCAGCACCAGGGATTTGAAGAAGAATTAGAAAGGCCCTGCTTTCTAAGATGGAAAAAGTTCTGCAAGCCATCAGGTCCATACTATGATATATTAAATAATAACAACAGCATTTGCACATTGTGAACTCTCTGTCCTTTTCACGTAAAATCAAATCAGCTCATTAAGGTGTGTGCTATGGATCACCTTGTCCAACTCTGTTGCTGTCTTGGACAGGAAAAAGCTGCAGAGACTAGAGCAATGCAGGGAGGTTTGACTTCACCACCACTAATTTTTGGATGAAAGCAGGACTTGAACTTGTACCTCATCTCCTGAGGTACTTCCTCCTCACTAACATAAGTGTTCTCTTAATTGACTTAGAGGAACCTGTGAGGTATGCAGGAATTACTCAGAGGAGCGAGTCTTTCTGTAGAAAGAGGAGTGATCCCTACTGAGGACAAGAGTGTCTAAGTACCAGCTATAACAGCATCGTAACAGTTGTGTCAGGGTGGGAAGCCGTGGTGTAGACAGCTGAAATACTGGGACAAGTGCCCAGGTCCTGCCGCTCATCCAGAAATTCACTCTGCTGAGCATGTGTTCAACTGTGGGAAGAGGGAGGTGATCCTGCCCTTTCTTCCTAGTGCAGAGGGCCCATTTTGCTGCTGGCTTCTGTTTCTTGAAGGCAGGAACCAAGAACCATTGTCACCCGGAGCATGACCAGAGGACAGATTTCCATAAATAGTGGTTGGGTGAATGAGGATGAAAGCGAGGGAATATAGAACTACATCAAGATTAAGCCTGAATGAGTCTTCATAGGCCTCATTTAGTAAATTGAGTTCTCAGGGATGAAAGGAGGCACTCTAGCCAAGAACCTGCCCTCACCAGACAGCCTGGCCAGTCCAAGTTAGAGTCTGCAGTCCCTGTTAATGAGGACAGATGCTGCTGACAAGCAGACATCTCCAGCTAGCGTTAGGTAAATAAATAAGTAAGTAAGTAAATGCTGACTATGACTTCTGGTTTCTGGTTCTGCACATCACACATTTGAAAATCGCTACTCCATTTGAACAAAAAGTAAAAAGCCGAACAAACTGAAAAGTGAACAACTGTTCTTCAATCCGTAGAAGAGATGGAGTCACAGGCAATCTACTGCTTTAGCCAGGTCACGTGGTTAGAAACTGCTGCAGGAACCAGAGCCCATGCAGGAATCTGAACTTGACTGGCAGGCTGATGGAGGCTCAGCCTGGGTGATAAACAGCCCAGCAGACCCATTTGTGGGGCTTTGAACTTTTGTGACTTTCATCTCACATACTCTACCTAGTCATCACAATGAACATCTGAGACAAATCCCCTGATGCTCCGGCAGTCAAAAGGGAAGGGAAACGTTGAAATGTGCCATATATTCTGTTCCTCACAAAGCCTGACCTTGAGAGAAACTAAGCATGGCCCAACCTGCTGCAGTTTTATCAGAATCAAATCTACTTACAGAAAGGAAAACATACAATTCCAGCAGCCTCTAACCAGGCTGTCCCACCTAGGGGGAGAGAAAAACAATTAGAAGCATCTATGAAGTTTGAAGACCAAGGACACAGACTCATTAAAGACTGAGACCTGACATGGCACTGAAGAACACCTCACTCCCATCACTAAAAAATGGTTTAGGCAATTTTTGAAGCCAGTACATAGTACCTTTCCATGGAGAAAAGTACAAGACATATTAGAGAGTAAAAACACAGTTTGAATAAACAGAGTACTATGAACAGAGTCCATTTGGTATGGATTGTGGGATTATCAGAGAATATAAACAACTGTGACTAATACGCTAAGGGATCTAGTGGATAAGGTAGACAACATTTCAAACAAGTGAGCAATGGAAGCAGAGAAGCAAAAATTCTAGGAAGAACCAATAAGAAATATGAGAGAGCAAAACTACTGTGGCAGAAATGAAAAATCTCTGGGCCAGGGATTTAGCTCAAGTGTTACTTCATCTACCTTGGAAGCACAAGAGCCCAAGTTCGATCCCCAGTGCTGAGAGAGAGAGAGAGAGAGAGAGAGAGAGAGAGAGAGAGAGAGAGAGGGAGGGAGGGAGGGAGGGAGAGGAGAAAGGAGGGATGGAGGGAGGGAGGGAAGGAGGGATGGAGGGAGGGAGGGAGGGAGGAAGAAATGAAGAATGCCTTCTCACTAAGAGGTATAGTGAATGAAGTAGGGAGGCGTCCTTTAAACTTGAAGATATAATAATAAAAATCTCCAAACGGAAAAACAAAGAGAGCAAAACTTGAAATAAACAGAGTAGAATATTCAATAACTATGCACAAAATATGTAGGAAATGTAAAATAGGGATCCCAGAAGAAAAACAGGAGAAACATTGGAAAAATAATGACTGAAAAAGTCCTCAAACTAATGTCAGACATTGAACCACAGAGGTAAGAGGTTCAGAAAACACCACCAAACAAGATAAACACTAAACAAATAAAACAAAAACTCTAGATGTATAGTATTGTGTTCAAAGTAGAGAAAATAAAGGGTAAAAAAAAATCCTGAAAGAAGCCAGAGGAAAAAAACTCTTTACAGCTAGAGGAACAAAAACATAAATTGTGTTTGACTTCTACACACACACACACACACACACACACACACGAGAGAGAGAGAGAGAGAGAGAGAGAGAGAGAGAGAGAGAGAGAGAGAAAGAGAGAGAAATTAAATATTTAAAACATTGAAAGGAAAAAAGAAAACAACAGAACTAGAATTCTGCACTCTGTGAAATTATTCTTCAAAATAAAGGAGAAAATAAAGGGTTTCTCAGAAAAGAAAATTTGAGGAAATCAGATGATGTAGACCCGCTGTTATGGCCTATATGTAAATGTCCTCTCAAAGCCACATGCACTCCTAAGGGGTGCTTTGCAGAGCTGGCTGCCTCTAAGGCATGTGGTCCTGGGATTAAAGGTGTGTGGTATTAAATTAGTCCATTGATTAGAATTAGCATAGTTCTAGGTGTGGATAATGGAAGCCCCATCCTGAGAGTGGATGATATTTTTCAATAGGCATGTAGGCTGGATGAAATATAGAAGGAGTGAAAGAAGGCAGGCTTGCTGCTACTGCTGGTTGCTGCCTTCTGCCTGCCATGCCATGAACTCTTTCTCCTCTGGGATGCTCCCTCAGCCTGCTACCACGTTTTGGAGCCAGCAGCCTATGGACTGAAACCTCTAACAAACTGTGAGCTAAAAATAAACCTTTTCACCTTTCACTTTGGACAATGGGTATCTTTTTCTCAGCAATGAAAAAAGTAACTAAGACACCTGCTTTGGAAGGAATGTTAAAGGACGAGAAAAATAATATGGGTCAGAAACTCAGTTCTACATAGACAAAGGATGAGCATCAAAAAGGAAATAAGCGATATATAATAAAACCTTTGTTTTTCATGCTTTATTGGTCTAATAGATAATAGTTTGTTCAAAATAACAATATCAGCAATGTATTTGATTAGATATATCTTATGTGCATATCATATATAAGAAAGAGATATGCAGGTGTATCCTGGTCCCTAACTTACAATGCCTCAACTTTTATAATGGTGTGAAAGTAATATGTATTCAGTAGAAACCATACTGAAAAATTGACTTTTGCTCTTTACCTTGTGCAATGCTGTCTCTCAATGTTGGACAGTGGCAGTGACCAATAGCTATCAGTGCAGTTATTTTTTATCCTAACAAATAAAGAATATGGGCAAAAGGAGAAACACCCACTACTCCGTACAGTTCAGTAGAATAGATGGAGAAAATATTTTTGACTTAGATTATTTTCAAACTATGATAAATTTTTAAGGACATAACATAATCCAGTCATGAATGTATAGGTGAAATGAATAACAGCTGTTATACAAGGAACAAAAGGGAAAATTGGCATTACTTTCTTCGTATAAGGTACTCAGAGCACATATGAAGTGATATAACATTTCCAAATAGAGAGTAGTTACAAATCTATGCTGCAAACTCTAGTGCAGATATTAAAAAGTTTTTTTAAGAAAAGGTATAATTGATACACTAAGAAAGGAAAGGATGGCATACAAAATGTTCATTGAAAACTCCAGGAAGAAGAAAGAGTACAAGGCAGAAATAGAAAAAAAGACAAAGGACAACAAATAAAAAGCAGTAACAACTATGATAAATATTCATTCAATTATATCAATAATAACTTTGAGCGTCAGTGGTCTAGATGTACCAGTTAAAAGATTGAAATTGTTAGGATAAAAAATAAAACTCAACTGTATGTATTAGCTGTAAGAAACTCACATTAAATATAAAATATAGGTTAAAAAATAAGTGGATGAAAATAGATAAAAACAGAAAGGTAGACTGAAAAATCTGCCAAGACGTAAATGCCACAGTGTTGGGGACTTGGTTTTTTACGCCCACAGGGAGTCACTCTTCTTTCATAGGACAGCACCAGCCTTGGTGGTGCCAGGAGCTCTTTGCTCACTGTTGGACAGAGAGGCGTACAAGAGCCATCCTGAAGGTCTGAGCAGACCGCAGCATCCACGCACTATGACAAGTGACTTCACACTAAATCTGCCATCCCCGTGTCTAGCCTGTCGAGTCCTAGCAAGAAGGCAGCTCACAAATGAGACCTGCTCGGAAGCGCCGCCCCAGGTGCACTCAGTAGTTATGTTTGGATGGATGAGGGCTGTGCAGTCTAGGAAACCCCCGAGGGGTGGGTCTGTCCCAGTGCCCGGCCCGGGGTACAGCGAGCTGGGGCGAGATTCATAGTGCACACTGCAGAGGCAGCGGTGGCCTGGAAGGATGACCAGAGTGCTCCAGGGCCAGGAAGCGGCACTCATGTAGAGGAAAGTTGCACAAGGAAAGAGAGACAGGCACTCCTCTCTCAGCCTAGATGAACCAAGCTTACCAAAATCATGTCTAGTACGAAACAGCACGGCTCTGCCCCAAATGCCCTTGTCTTCATGAAACGCTGTGCTCATGAACATGGGCGCCTCACCAGCCAAGGCCAAGAACCAACGTCCGCCATCTCTAGCTGTGTGGCTTCACACTCAGAGTCCCCACGAATGGCCAGTCTGCTACCCTGGACATAGGTAGACAGAAGCAGGTCAGGAGCGGGACAGAACAGGGCCAGCCAGCTCTGACTGGGCCATCTCATCCCCACCTCTGCCACTCCTGTACTATCTTGGCACTCATCTGTCTGCCAGAGAGCCAGAACAGGGGTGTTGTCCTGGGTACTGCACTGTGTCCCCAGCACACGCAGTAGAGCTGGGGGCACAGTGGATGAAGGCCAGCTCAGGACAGTCACTGAGGAGGGCACGCACATCTGCCACTACCGAGGGGCAGCAGGGCAGCCAATGTGACACTCTGACAGGATCATTCCAACCACAGCTGGTGCATTAGCAACCCAATCTCTAAGCGAGAGGAGAGGCAATCACACCGATGCTCTCGGTGCAACAGCAATGCCTCCAGCCACCTCAGCCATTGCCCAGTAGGGCCCCACTCCTGGGATAAACTGAGTCGCAGAAGAGCTTGAGGCCAAGAGGACAAGTCATCTCATCCTGGTGTGAAAATATCTATTTTTATCCCCATCCAACTGTCCAACCTGCTATTTCATTTTGCCTCAAAAACCCTGTTTGTAAGAAGAGACTGACACTCCTCCTGCCTCCCCCACACACACATCAGGAGGGTTTCAGCAGCAGCTTCCCTGGGGAAGGGCTCTGGTTAGGGGAGGCCCAAGAGGGGTCCCTGGGGAACATGGCACTGGGGCACCTTCCCACTTGCTTCCCAACACCCTCCCTCCAACCCCCATCAGAGGAGCAGCCCCAGGAATGGCCAGAGAGCCAGAGGGGCTAGTTTTGTTTTTTTCCTTTTTAACCTTTGGAAAGTTTCTAAGGTCAACCTAGGAGAGTTCAACAGCCCAGAAGGAGCCAGAAGTTTGCCCAGTGCCCCCTCCAAAGCATTAAAGGAAAAACAATCTAATCTAATCTAAAGCTGGAGACTCCATAGTTGCTCTCATAATTGGCCAGCAAAACCAAGCCTCACGAAGGCAATGTTTTGTTTGAACTATGTCTTGTTCTGCAAGAATTTCATTAAAGCAATTATATTTTAATAAATAAGGCTGCGATTACGGATGGCACTTCATTTCATAACAGAACCTGTGTGCTGCAGCAATTAGCAGCCAGAAAATGAGCAGCACAGAGCCCATTGCTCTGCCTGTGTAATGTTTTCATTGCAGGGGTTACAAATCATCTATTAACCTTCCCCCAAACATCCAGCAACATGCACGCATTCCTCACCTCAAAGTCGGCTCTGTGGAGCTACTTGAAGCAAACAAAGTGAGATGCCAGGAGGGAGTGTGTTGGCAGATGATTGATAGCATGAACTGAATGCCTTTGTGTGAGCAGAGGCACAATTAATCCTCTGAGCCAAGGGCCTCAGAGTCAGGCCTCGCCAGACTGGCCCGTAGTCCCTGGACACTCTGCTACCCAAAGGGTCAGTCTGTGTGGGGATGGTCACTCACCTAGGGATGATCAGTCTTCTCAGAGAAGCCAACCCTGGGCACAGTGAACCTGCCGCCCTTGTCCAGAGTGGACACCACCTTTCCCCTTTACAAACATCTTGGAAATACCGTCAGCTCATGATGTGAGAGGACATGAAGCCTCCTCTGTTCCTGCCTCCATCCCTGGAGCGGCTAGGGACATCGAGGCACATTCTGCCTCCATCCCACAGCTCAGCCCAGAAAGGACCCAGCAGGGCCAGGTGATGTGACACTAAAGATGCCAAACATGCTCCCTGGCCTCTTGCTTCCCTCACACATGAGGTACATACTTCCTGCACACCAGCGATGTGACAAAAATTCATGGGGCAGTGATATGGGAACCTTGGCTTCCACTTCAACTCCTTACAATTGACTTTGTTGGGGACCCAACTCTTAGGCAACATGAGACCCCAGGGACTCTGCTCAGACTGACATCTGCTTCACGGTGAGCACGGACAAGCCCAATTCAGAATGTGCTCACAGACTTCCTGCTGTGAGTCCTTAGACCCCTTAGGGGGGCATCACTCCCCTCCCTGCCCCGTGTTGGGTCCAGCCCAAAGGAAGGGGTGGGGATACAGTGCAAGACGACTGGGGAGGCTACACTGGAAAAGGCATCCCAAGGGCTTGTGCTTCTCAGCTGCAAATCTCTAGCACTGAGTTCAGACATCAGCCTCCACAGTGGCCACGTAAGTGACTCTTCCAACCCATCACCAAGGGGGCTGCAAGACCCCCACCCTGGTAACAGGAGCCAAAGAACAGCTCATAACTGTCTGTTATCAAGGGTTTTATATGTCACCAAGTATCCCTGGAAACCCATGAGAAGGCTAGATGCATAGAAGACGTCCACTGGGGATGTCTCTCCAAGGTCCCAGGGTCGCCTCTACTGGCCTTTTCCTGGGGACCCAAGCCATGTTGCCAGCTCTCCTCCAGCCTGGTGGACATTCACCTCTGGACTTTGGGCCCAGAGGGAGGTATGAGGAGTTCACTCAGGGTCAGTACACTGTGCGCTGGAAATCAAGGGGCTGTCAGTCCAGGAGCGGCCATGCGGTGGGAGGGAGTGAAGGCCATCATCTAATGCAATTTCCCTCCTCAGGCTCCAATGATCGCACGCTAAGAGCTACTCTCTCTTAATTAAGCTCAGCTCCCAAATGCTTTTAACCACGCAACGTTAAAAGAAACATGTATCTTTCCAAATTAGCTTTGTATCTAAGTATGATAAGAGTCAGGGTTGTATTAATTAACTTACAGTCAGCTGTAGAACTCATTTGCTGGGTTCTTATTTGCTTCAAAGGAAGCTAGTATTTAATAGGCTTAGAGGATGCACCTGGCCCCTCCTAGGCACCTCATGGCCATCACTTGCCCCCTCCATAGCACTTGAGGTTGAGACAGAAATCAAGTTTTCTGATCAAGCCACAGAGCTGAGATCTGAATCCAAGTATGCTCCAAAGCCTGTGTCACGTTACAAGATGAGATCAGGGTTTACTCCCACATATCAATCCTCAACATTTGCTAAAGCAATACACAGGATCTGCCCAGAAAATGTGCTTTTGATTGGAAAAACCTTGAGAAACTCTTTCTCAAAGAGTTAAGTCTCAAAATATAGAAATAAACTAAAAATCACAAGTCTGTGTGCTCTATTGGGGTCCACTTAAGCAAGCCCCACTATGTCCTTAGTTCTTATGGCCAATAATGCATTTGACCAGCCTCAGCCAAGAGAAGGGCCAAGGACAAAAGGGTCTCCTTAACCTGGTTCCATGGCTGCTCTCTAGCCTAAGTGAAGGGATTATTTTTGTAAAGTTATAAAGTGATGAAGGTATTCAGTCTGTGATGTTCTGTGTCACCCTTCCAGCAGACCATAGGCAGGACCTGTGTACTGGAGAGTGACCTAGAAGAAGCTACCTTTCCACTTTGGGGGTGCCCTTCACTCTGTACTTTCGAGCTGAGAATCTCAGCCCAGAAGCTCCTCCCACCCAGACTCTGAGCAGCGCGCACTCAGAAGCAGCAACCTGTGGGTCAAAGCCTGGCCGCTCTGGCTCTGAACTGACTATAACAGTGGCCACCTGAGTGGACGTGAAGGCAGCCAGTCCACTGTCCACAGCTCAGTGTCTTAAGTTTCCTCCCACAGATGAAGAGAAGGGAGACAGAGCCAGGAATCCAGGGCAGTTCGGGGAAGTCAGTGCTCAGCAGGCTCAAAGGAAGCTAGTGCCAATCATGGCAGGCGGAAGAATAGCAGGAGACTGTAAATGGACTTCACTCTCCCCCAGTGCCTAGGAGACAGGAAGCTCCCTAGCAGCCCAGCTCACTGAGGGCAAAGGCAGGGAGCAGCAGTCCCACACTGGAAGTGACACTTACAGGACACATCAGACAAACAAGAGGGGAGGAAAGAGAACACAAGAAGGGAGATAGAGAAGTTTAGGGGACCGTGGTAGCCACTGGCCTGGAAATGGCTTGGGGAGTCCTGCTTCCAAGTTCGCACCGGGCACTGAGACATGGTATCCTTACACACACAGAAAGACAAGAGCAGTTGCACTCCGAGCACAGGAGTAGTGACAATACTAGTATTTAGCAAAGATGATATATAGTAAAGTAGATATGACACAATTTACTGACAGTTTAAACATCCAAAGTCTGGTTTGGGGAGATCCCATCCCACCATTGGTATCCCAGGAAATGAGATTAGTCAAGAAGAAATGATGGAGCTGGACGTGGTGGCTCACGCCTGTCATCCCAGCACTCGGGAGGCAGAGACAGGAGGATTGCTGAGTTCGATGCTTGCCTAGGCTACACAGTAAGCTCAGAGCCAGCCTGAACTACAAAGCAAGACCCTGTCTCAAAAAAAAAAAAGAAGAAGAAGAAGAAATGATGGAACTAAGAGGTGCTCTAGCTGATGCTGATGGCAGCCCCAACTCCCAGTGGCTTTTGTCACTTGCCGGGTGAGGGCTCTACCTTTTGAAGTGGAGGTACAGAGCCCCAAATGTCTACCTTGTGAGGGTTACAGCAGCCAGTGGCAGAGAAGCTCGATTCTTGCTGCTCTGGGTGGAGTCTGTGTCAGGCTCAGGAAGGTCTGCAGTCAGGCTGGTGTCCTTGGCCGGCCAGGGTCCCTCTGACTGTCAGTGCTCTCAGATGTCTCTAATATCACTCAAGAGTAAAGTCCAACCTTGGAGCCTGCCTCCCCCCGGGCCCGCTTCTGTGTTAAGCTCCAGTCCTTAGCTTCTGGACAGAGGCTGAGCCTGGGCCATCCTTAGCACCATCAGATCATGTCTTTGGTCCCTTCCCTAATGCCCCACACACTCCTGGGGTCCACCTTTCTGGGTTAGACTTCCCAGTTAGACCCTTGCTGATACTGTGCTTATATAGGGGAACATTCTGAAACCACTTGGTTTCAGAAGTGTCCAGGTCAGGCCTTTTAATGCCTTCTTCACCCACCCTCTGAATATGTGGTCACCTCTCTCTAAGATGACCTCCAGTGCAAAGACGAAAGGGCTTAGTTAACTGTGCATAAAATGGCATTTGCTTTTGGAGAGAAACATAGAAAATCACCCAAGAAAATAAAAACTAGATTCTAAGATGGCATCATGCCAGCAGCTAGGGCTTGAGATTCCTGCTTTCTGCCCACAGGCATTTCTTCACATCTCTTTCCACCCAACCCAACTGGACCAAAACCTTTCTTGTCCCACTCCCTCACTGGCTACTGTCATCATCCCAGGTTTTGAGGACCCATAGCAGTTGGGGTGGTGAAGCTGCATGATAGAATCTGCCCACGTCTTCTCTGATTTTGTGAAATACTAAGTCAGTTTCAGGGAAAATAAAAAGTATGAACAATGGGACTCATTTGGAGAAATACCCACCATTTCATATATCCAATGAGTCACAGCCCCTGAGAAGTCTGTGGCAGAGATCTTGGTTTGTTTTCGGGTGTGGGTGTGTGTCTAAATCTCACTGTGTGCTATGAACACAGCACATAGAGCCTCCATGGAGACAGTACATGTGTCTTTCTGGTTGACATCCATGATTTGAGTGCACAGGCCTCCAGGATCAAAGACAATTTTACCAGGCCTCCATTTATAACCTTGGGTAATACCAAACACAAAGACTGCAGAGGGCCAGTGCCATCTGCAGCACACAATGACAGCTACCTCCATTCCTTATTCCTATAACCTCAAAGCAGTGCACTAACTTACTCTCAGGAAGAGATGCACAGCCCCCTGGCCCTGTGATGAGTCAGGTCCCCATCTCTCAAATCTTTTGCAGTTCCAAAAGGCCACCAAAGATGAGGCCATATCTATAGATCAAGAGAAGTGGCTGAGGGAATCCAGAGATGAAACAGATTAGCCAAATGGTTGCTTAGTGACACCCCATTCAACTCTAGTCAAGGAGAGTGATGCCAGTAGTTATTGAGATAAACACTGTGGGGCAGGCATTTTCCAAAGATGAACAGGGTGAGCCTGTTGCTTTAAGGGAAAGTGGGTGGTGCTTGTTGCCAATAACATGACTAGAGCTTTAAAGTAATATTAGAATTCTGGAAAATGTGTATCTTCCACTGTGAGATTCCCAAGACTTCAAGATTTTTCCAAGGAAGTTGGTAGTGATACCGACAAATGTGACTTTTTAATGTTATATAAAGAAATGTATCAACATTTGGAAGATCTACAAACTCAGGGAACTAACTTTTTCCAAGAGACTAATGCACAACTCTACACATGTGCGCTCAGGTAGACACCCATCCCACCTGGAAGTCAGCCAAGGGGCTCGAGTGGTCAGGATGGAAAGTTTCACAACAAGGTTTCAGAATCCATGTGACAGTTGTCAAGAAATCATCACTTACCAGCTCCTATGAAATAGCAGTGAAGACTGTTCACGGTGACCTGGAAAGGCCTAGAAATGCTTCCTGCTTTTCTTACTTAAGTCTCTCTGTGTACACAGATGTTCTTCCATCCCAACCAAAATCATGAGTCGCAAGAGTTTGCACAGAATCTTGTGGTTCTGGTCAGATGTGAAAGATTTGTAAGTGAAAAACAGAGCTATTCTTCTCACTTAAGTGTTCCCTGTGTTTCATAAAAATGTTTGGTTTGGTTGTTCTTGTGGCTATAGCTGTGGTTTTGTTGTTTGTCTGTTTGTTTTTGCACCAGTGGGATTAGACGCAGGGCCTTCACACTGAACTGTATCCTCATCTCTTTCTTTCTTTTACTTTTTAAATTTTTGAGGGTCTCAATAATTCGCTGACGCTAACCTTGAACCTATGAACCTCTGACCTCAGCCTCCCAAGAGTGCTGGGAGTAGAGGCATGCAGCCCCATGCCTGGCTCTCTGCTTATATTTAATTATTCAATCAATATAATCAATAAATACTCCTTACATTTTTCAGTTTTAATCCCAAAACAGAATAAATAGGTGTGATACACAAAGACAAAGGCTCCTGGGGTTCGCCAATAATTCTAAAGGATGCAGGTTCTTGGTAGTAAGCAGATCAGGGACACCCTGATAGTGCATGGAAGCTTTAGTGGGGTTCCTAGAGTTGGTGTCAAGTCTCTCTGTCCCACTTCTCAGGGGTGGACAGGCAGAGCTAGCAGCCTGAAAGGCCCCACTCCTCTCCGGTCCTATGATCTGGCTGTGACCACCTGGCCCTTGTTCAGGATTCATCATTGTCTTCACAGATGCTCCTGTGATCCCTCTTCCATGGAGTAAGATAGAATTTCTCTTGGTCTTCTTGTATTGGTTCCTTGCTTTAGTTTCCCAAATCAGCAATCCAACTCTCCTGGCCCTGCAACATCTAAGTTTGCATTAATAAAACACAATTCAGAAAATCTCCACTATTTGCTATTACACACCAGAAGACAGCATGTGACAATGCACTTCTGTTCTGACCCTGTGGAGCAGAGTAACCTCCATCCAGTGTCTGAGCTGTCATTGAAGAGCAAGGAGACCTGAGAGAAGCCCAGGCTGAGCACTATCTCTGGACAGATTCTAGGGGAGTTTGACCATGGAAGGCAGCACCTCAATGGGGTTGAAAGATCTGCACCTGGGACACTACACTGCGAACCACTGTGTGAATTATACAGAGGGTCCAGTAAAACCTAACACCATAGGCTGCAGTTGTCCTCCACCCAAACACAAGCCTGGGAAGGACATAACCAGCTTCACACGAGGACACAAAGGAAAACAAAAGAGCCAGAGCATGCATCCCAACCTAGAGCCCAAGTCCTCAGGGACAGCATGGACTCGTGAGGTGTTGGAGGCTACTACCTGCCATGGGTTGTGGCTTCGCCACATGCACATTAATTTGCACAGATGCCCACAAAACTCCGTGTTTGTACTTAAAGTGCACACTGAGGACCATTCAGCAAGGCCAGAGTGACCTTTTTGCCTTGTGGAAAAGCATGAAACAGCTCTAAGGAAGACCTTAAGAAACTAAAAAGTAGAAGTATGTATCAAAGGAAGTGTAAAACTGAGTTTTGATTATCTAACACCCTCAAAGGAGGCTTCATTGTCATTCAAACTGGTCAACAATTACTTTTGAATGTAACTCTTTTTTTGTTTGTTTGCTTGGGCCCCGGAAATAGAGGGAAAGAGCAAAGATGGAAGTGCACACTGCATCTGAAAACACAGCGTGGGCTGTCATGGACAGCTACGATAGCATTGAGTGTGTGTATTTCTTGAGTATAATAAACCACACTAAGCTGAAAAGAGTAAAAAGTCTGTGCTGAAAAACAAGCCAACACTGACTGAGAGAAATGGAAAACAGACAAAGAGAACGAACAGGATACATTACCAACTATTAAAGCAATGTTGGTAATATTTACAGCCAGTGTGTTATGTATCTGCAAGTGCTTTTCACTGAAGAAGGTAGTTTTAAGGGTGGCACTGTCATCGGTGTGTGCACAGTGGTGCGCCATCCAAGGACAGATCCAGCAGAAACTAGGTACTCAGTATAGATGGCTGAGGGCACAGAATCTTACATAAAAGCTGTGCTACACCCTAACTTTCGCCTCCTCGACCCTCCCAACAAATCTGCCTGCAGCTGTCATTATTCCCACACATGGGGGAGGAGAGCTGGTCTAAGTGAGGGTGAGTTGGTGCCAGTGACCATGTCCAGCAGAGAATGAGTAGGGCAGGGCCCGAGACTAGGGCTGGAAGGAGGAGTCTCATTGGAAGATGAAGCCCTCCAGGAGGTCAGAGGTGTGGAAAGTGCTGCAGGGACAGGCTTCCATTACAGACAACCAATGGGAAGAGATGAGACATGAACAGTTGTCAAAAGGCCACACCCTTGGTGACACCCTGTGCTTGTTATGGGATGTATGTAGGAGGCCAGCATGGTCTGTAGTTAAGGGGCCAGTCCACACTCAGGAGGGGCCAGGCTGTATGCAAGGCTAGTCTTGCTGAAGACGCTCTCTGTGTATTCAGGGACTGGTCCCCTGAAAACAGCATTTGGCATCCCTGGCTGAAGCAGCTGAAGTGGCAGATGGAGAGAGGTCTCCCCAGGCTGGGAAGAAGATGGAGTCAGTGACTGCTACCTCAAGGGCCTTCGACTGCCCCAGAGGCTGGCAGGAGGCAGGCTGCTAGGAGGTGAGGCTGTTGTGGCACCCATGTAAGCCAGGTCTCTAGCATGGCTAGGGCTGTCTGATGTGGCAAAGCCTCCTGCATTCCAAGGATCACTGAGGGGGCAGCAGCAAAGAGGGCACAATGCCCATAGATACTATCAGGACCTTGGAGACCTTTGGGAAGAAGAGAGAGACTCCCAGGGGAGCATAACACTAGATTTCCATCCAGTGGGGCAAATCTGGGAGTTGGATTTGATTCCTCTGAAAAGAAAATTTGGGATTTCATTGCAAGCGAGCAGCCTGTAAACCTCAAGATTGACCAAATGACATCAGCCATTGGAGGAGGAAAGAGATGAGATCCCAGAAATCCATGCAGAAGGCCCAGTTCTCCGCCTGACACCAGGACACTTTCACACTGTCCCTGTCTTTCCAGCTGCAAGCCAGCTGATCACAACAGGCACCAAAGGCTCTTGTATGTGCCCTGATTCTGAGGGACATAACAAATGCTGGAGCCTTCTTCTTTTTTTTTAATTGAATTCTTTATTGGTACAATTTATATACATCTCAAAATCACATATAATATTGGGGAATTTGTACCAGTATATGACACAAGTTAATTCTCATTTTTACCTATATCCCTACCCACCCACACCTCCTCCCCCCCCCCTTTATACATGAGGAGCCTTCTTATTTCGTGTCACTGGCCCAGAAGACATACATATGCAATGTGTCACCACAGACATCTGGCTGTGTGGGCTCCCCTCATGTTCCACAGCTGAGGCTGTCCCACTGCATGGCCCAGGGCTCTGTGCCCCAATGGCCCGCAACCCTCTACTAGGTTAAACCCTCTGCTGAGCACCTCTGGTAAAAGTTGCACCCTTGATCAGGCCAGATCAAGAAATGTTCCACATCCCCTCATGCCTCAAAACCTGGTGTCTTGTTGGATGGTCTGAGACAACCAGGGCCCAGCAGCCAAGGTGATGTCTGACAAGCTCTATCCTCAACAACCTGTGCGCTGCTCTGCCTCCCCAGAGGCCTGTCCCTGCCTCCAACCAGGAAGACAAGGAGGCTCCATCTCACACAGGGCAGAGTATTGCTGAAGGAAAGCAATGCTTCAGGTCTTATCCAACAGAGCTCAGCCTCTCACAGGACCAGCTTCACAGGGCTGCTGCCTTGACCTGACAGCCTTCATCCACCCTTCCTAGGAACCCTTGACTCACTGCTCACTGGCAGGACCTTCATCTGATACAAAATTTCAGGCGAAAGACTAGCTCAGGGCCTGGGACTTTCTACCAGCCTGACAGGCACAATGGCTTTTTGTGCCACTTCATCTAGAAGTCAAGGCACTCCTGGCTGCCCAGCCCCTGGGGCACCCCCACTGGTGACTAAAGCATAGATACAGGTGGCACCTGTCTCTATAGACATGGCTGTGCATTCTGTCACCCAACTGCCAACCAGCCAGAGTCAGAAACAAAGTTGTTAACAGCTTTGGTTCCTGTGCTTTTAAAAAAAAGAATTACTTAAAACACAAATATAAACAGATGTCTCTATGCACAGAACCGCACTTAAACACATGCACTTCATGCTTTAGTGGGTGAAACTTATTTTATATCATTCTATAGAACTGCACACATTAGGCCAGCGCACATAATGTGCATTAGGAAGTCTCACCCCACATGCGACGTTCACTGTCTCCACATAATTGGCTTTCATTATTCGAGGTTCTCAGGTCCTTCAGAACCACCACGGATGCTGCGTCGGTGAACTGAGAACCACGGCCCCCAGCAGCGCCAACAAGAGTCCTGAGAGGCTCTCGTCACATTTTCCTCAACTGGCCGGTCCATCCCATTGTTTTCCATGTTTCTCCCTAAGACACCTTGTAGCGTATTTTGTTGATTCATTCACCTTAAACTCTCTCCTCCTCAAGCCTGAGCAACACACCTCAGCACAAGACAAAATCACTAACAGTAAACCCAGAAATATGAAAATGGCAGCACTCAAGAGGCTACAAGGAGGAGCCCGGAGGGAGCTGGAGCCAGAACACGGAGCAGCTCTCCGCCCTCAGCTGGCGACCTGTGGTCACAGACAAGCTGCTCCCCTCTCCTTCCCAGACTGCGCCAGACTCCTCACTCTTCCTGGGGTTGCAGCAACTCAAGGGTCCTTCGTTCCCCCTGCTTAATACTCAGGACTGCTGCTGTCCTATGAGTCAGAGCTGCTGGGTGTTTCCCACAGTCAGGCATCATCTAGCCACACTGGCAGGCTGGGGTCATGGGGCAGGGATGCAGGATGTGATGGAGATTCAGGGCGAAGGGGCTTCCACTGAGCATTGGGGCCACAAGGGACAGATGGCAGCTTGTCCAGGACAATAGATGCAAAAATCTCATCCCGAGAGCATTGCCTGGTCCTTCCTATTAGACCTGAAGTCCTCGCATTCCCTGACAAGATGGATTTCCCTGCACAGCAAACTCCCTTGCACTGGCACCATCAGGTAATTTTAAGTAGCCCTGAAGGAAAAGCTCACTAAGTGTATCAGGCCCCTGACAAGGCTGTCTTCCATGGCCAGAGCAGCCCCAGCGCGGCACGTTCTGCAGAAAGAGGTGAAGCCACCTTCCAAACCCCTGCCTGGCCCCAGCTCCAGGATGTCAACTTCCCCTCTCACCTTTTCTTCCTGCCCCACAGAGAGCAGCAGTTGAAGGGTGGGGAGGCAGTGTGGACTTGTGAGGAAAGAAGACTCCTCCCAACAGTGTAAGCAGTCCCTGTGTAGGCCGGGCAAGCTTCGAACTCACACCAATCCTCCTGTCTCTGCCTCCCGAGTGCTGGGATTGCAGGCGTGAGCCACCATGCCCGGCACTGTGGTGTGTGGTACTGGGGATCAAACTCAGGACCTTGCACTTGCGAGGCAGATGCCGGAACCACTGAACTAAACCCCTGGCCCCCCAAGAGTCCCTTCTGGAAGCTCCCAGGGGACTCATCCCACATCTCACAGAAGGGATGATTGGAGGACTTTGGGGCAAGCACTGGATGCCGTCTGTATGCCTTCAGCAAGTAAAAGAACGCACTGGTTTATATCAAGATGTCCTCCAAAGCTGCACACACTCATCTCTGGGGCTTTTGGGCACTGACTGGATCACACGGGAATGATTCTCACCAGTCCACTGAGGAGTTTACAGCTAAAACTGACGATGGGAAACAAAGCCTGGTGGGAGGAGGTATATCACTATGGGGGTGGCCTGGAAGGGTCTCTCTCCTAACTCCTCCTTTGTTCTCTCTCTGCTTCCTGTCACCATGCCAAGGGCTGTTTGTCCTCTGCCTTATCCCACTGCCGGGCCACCTTGCCTTGGGACCAGTGGATTGTGGACTGAAATATCTACAAACAGCAAGCCTGTCCTCCTTAGAGTTGTGGGTGCTGTGTACTGTGTTTCAGTGACAAGAGAAGTAGCCACAACAATGACCAACAAGAGATTCTGGCTCTGTTTGTGTTTGTGTGTGTGTGTGTGTGTGTGCATGTGTGTGTGTGTGTGTGTGTGTAGATGAGTGTGTGCATAGGTAAGCATATGTGTGTAGGTACATGTTCATTATTAATAGCAAGCTTCTTGAACCTACAACCAAGCATCAAACACTTCAATTTTATCTGTAATCGTGTTTCCTTAATGGGGACATGAATTGCTTGAGGACATCAGCATACAAAATGTAAAATATCACCCTTTTGCATTCTCTGCTAAGGATCAATTCTGCATGGTTACTCTGCTGCAGGTGACCAGGGCCGCCCAGCGAGTGTGCAGTGTGGCAGCATCTGGAGCCGGGACTGCTTCCCTGGGGCCCAGCCATGTCTCTCATTTCCACAGGCACCATGGCGAGAAGTGATGA
>PVIC010010021.1:0-44312 GCA_004025085.1 Thryonomys swinderianus
AAAAAAAAAAAAAAAAAAAAAAAAAAGTTAGGAAAGAATGGGATCATGTTTCCAAAGTTCCAACAAGTGTAGCTGTTTGAAGAACATGAAGTCCAAACCTCAGTGTTGTGATGCCAGTTCTGTGGGTTTGAGTATAAGACAGGTTGTTACAACAGCTGAGGTCTGATGTCCAGCTTGCAACTACAGAAGTGGGTTCTTGAGTTCAGTAGTTCAATAGCACAATGACTTCTGCTCTTCTGTGGCTCTTCTAGTTACTTTTAGAAGGATCAAATTTCTTCTGTTAAATCTCTTGCTTCAAAGAAAAACAAACTGTTAACCTGTGCCAGGTGCAGTAGCACACACCTGTGATCCCAGCCCTTGGAAGGTTGAGGCAGAATGTTCACCAGGAATGTGAGGGAAGCCTGAGCTACATAGTGAGTCTGAGTCTGGCCTGAAGTACATAGCAAGGCTCTGTCTCAGAAAATCAAAACCAAGCCAAACCAAAACAAAACAACATCAACCAAAAAAGAAGAAAAACTTCTAGTTGGTAACTTATGTGTAGGACCTTCTTAAAACCGAGGCTGTTCTACATTAGTTGAGGTCCTCTGTGGCCTGGTTGGAAGCCAGCATTCATGTAGACACTAGCAGTCACACATACACTGGCCAGATATCTGGCTAGAGTTGCATGACAGGAGGCATTTTTACCATGATTCTGCTGTGAGTATTCAAAGACTACACATCCACAGAGAGAATTATCAGTAATACTTCTTTATTTTGCTTCTGTTTTTCCCTCTCTAATTTCCTTAGTCCTCTTTGCCTTTGCTTCCTTCTTCCTCTTCTCTCAGGAGGAGGCAAACCCCTATGCACTTCCACTATGAAGTCTTCTACTTGATCCATGGACTTTGCCTTTCTTTTGCTTTCTGGTAGATAGGCCTCTCTCACAGTTCACTTATCTTGGAATTTTATCTAATACTTGCTTGTGAAAAACAGGAATTGTGCACCATATACACATGAAAAGCTTTCTGTGCTAACTGGTACACATCGTATAATGTATTACCTATTTATCCATCTAAAGACAAATGAAGAATGATAGAGTTAAGTAACTCTTGGCAATTTTATTAAAATTTTCCAGTTTAACTTTTACAAATGAATAGTACTAGTGACTGTCCCTTTTAATACTTAGGTATTAACAGTGTTTTTATTCCTGCAGGTCTTCATCGCACTGTCTAGACTTCTGTTTTTATGTCCTTTGGTTTTTTTGAGCATCCCTGACTACTCTGTGAATCCCCAGAGATCCTAAAGTGGCTCTTGTAATAATTTAGATTCTCCATGTCCTTCTTGACCCATCAAAATAGACATGTTTTTCCTAATTCTATTTTATTGTAAATACTATCAATGGAGCCAACAGAACACTTAGAATGGGAGAGAGTTCAAGCAATTGTCAAGGTATGTGCTTTGGGATAAGGAAGTGAGAATAATAGACAGGTAATTAGAAATTAAGCTTTTTTCAGTTTCTAAAGTAAGCACAGATCAAGTCCTTATCTCTCCTTGATTAACAGACATTTATACAGAGGCATATGCTCAAGTTACCTCTCACAGAGTTAGTTCAAAATTCCAGAGTAAAACCAGACTGATGGGCAGAGTGAGCTGAAGGTGCTGACCCAACAGCCACAGGTCTGGAGGAGTAGTGCTTTTCCATCAGGCCAGAACAGAGATTGCTACCGTTATCACGCCAACTAGGAACCAAATGGTAACTTTGGCCAAGTGCAAATACTTCAGGTGATTTCTGAAACAGATCATCAGGTCCCTGGCTCCTGCAGAGAGATCAAGACATAGTCAGATATACTCTGGAGCATCCAAGAAAGTGAAGACCTGCTACTTTAACTCATCACAAATGAGTAGTCATGAAATATTAAGCCACCTCAGCACATGGTCAGTGCTTTATGAGAAAACAGTAAAGATCGAAAACACTGCCATCGCAAACCTAGCAACTCACTGACCACCAATTCTTTCAAAACTGGGAGTGCTTTTTTTTTTTTTTTCCTCATGTAGCATTGGTATCTAAACTCAAATTTCATATAAAGAACTGTTCAGGCACTTTTATATTTACATTTTATAAGGTTTATGTTTAGAAGAAAATATGATGACAAAAAATAAATAAGTAAAAAATATATAATGCACACCACAAAATAATATTTTCTTGAAAATAGCGCATATGTAGTTGATGCACATATAATTGAGGGCAGATAGATGATAGACAAATGATAGATGATAGGCACACAAGTAGATGGAGTGTGTGTATTTCTCTTTTTTCTATACTAAATAGAGGTTTAGTTTAAATTTATATCATTTGTATCACAAAAGACAAGTATATGACCATCTGTATGAGTTAATAAAAAATAATATTCCTCAAAACAGTTATTCCATATCATATAGTCCTTTTACTCTGTATCTATTCTGTGGGATATTTGTGTGGAGGCCATTGTTGTCTTTATGGCGTCCCTACTACATGAGTTGCCTTATCTCCCCTGTTTAAGGAAGATCAGCAAACAAGACATTAAGTAAGAAGCTTGAAGGCCTGCCGATGAGTGTGGTCTCTATAATGGCACTAGCTTTTCCCTTTGAATAATCATCTCCATGATGATTCCTTTTATCATTTAATTCAGCACCTAACATTTCATTCTTCAGAACTTCACCCCCAAAGGACTTTCTGGATGATTGAATTTTGTCTCATGATTATAACCCTCCACAGTCTCCTTAACATTTGGCACTATGGTTGCCTATTTGGCTTTAACCGAAAATGGAGCTGTCAATCCACTGTTCATTAGGTAAATCTAAACCATACTCTCCATGACGTCCCACAAATAGAATGACTGCAAGTCCTCAATCAGCCTTCTCCTCCCCCAACCAAGGCTTTTGCATTATTCAGGTTTCCACTGCAGATTTTATTTTAAATGAAAAACAATTTTTTGTTTGTTCATTGGACTTTGAGGATTTATATTTATTTTCAGCATTCAAAGACTTTGGGCCCCTTAACTCTCCCATAGGCTGGGCTATTGGAATTACCATTAGCCACCAGAGCTCATAAAATTGCACTGAGAGGAGTCACTGGGTAGTTAGCTTTGTTTCATTGCTTGTTGGCCACGATGTCTGCTGCTTTTCAGTGTCTTTTTCTGTGTATGATCAGAGAAGCTATTTCACTAGGAACCTAACTCGTCTTCAGTGGTGACATTTCATGTTACTTGAAAAGCTGCACTAATCTGCTTACTATTGTAAAGATAATAAAATATTGATAAATATATTATTGGTGATATTTTTTAAAAAAATCTGAAATTAAATGATGCTTTTTTTAACCAAAACAGAATAATGTATTTTAATGAAATAGTCAAGAAAGATTTGAGCCCTAGATGGATGGGTTCACCAGATGATAGCCAAAGGGATGATTTTAGAGTGCTACGTTAGTGGGAAGAAAAGACAGGCAATTAGTATCATCACTAATTCATCAATTTCCTTATTTATTTTAGTTTAAACATTTTAAAATAATTTACAGAAGGAAACATTTTGGTAAGTTTTCTGAGTGTTACAGTGATATGGAAGAAAAAAAGAACATTTGAAAAGGAAAGTGGAAGAGAAAGAAAGCATATAAGATGATAAATACCCTTGATTGATTAGCCATGCTGCTTTTGTAAATATTTTGAACAAACTATTTTATGCCTGGCAAGGGTCTATGTACTTTGAAGGCATTAGGGCATTTAATAAAAATAACTCTGTTAAATTGCTATTTTTATCATCGTTTTAAGAGATGAAAATGAGTGTCGTTTAAGTACTTGACTTGCACGCAGCAAAGTCAAGATTTTAATTTTGGTTTCTTCCACTGAAGTCGTGGGTGTGCCAGTTACTTGCTGTCCAGTCAAAATCCCCATCCTACTGTCCCCACACCAAACACACAAAAAATGTGAGCGTTAATCCTGTCCACTCAGCGTGATTGGATTTAAAACTCTTTGAAGAATAGTGAAGCACAGTTCTCAATACAGCAGGGGAGGAGGTGTTTCCAGAGATGAATTGCAGGTAGGCTAGCAAATAAAGAAGGAAGACCCAGCCTGGTTGTATCTGTATCATGGTTATATCCAGATCAATTTTACCAGTTTTGTTCCTCTAGAGAATCCTACACAATACAAACAATAAATAGCATCTTGCACTTTTTTTGCAACTAAGATTCATTTCTTTATTGGCTTAACGACTTTAATGTGGGTACCCTGAGGACACTTGATATTTGTGACTTGTAGTATGAGTGGGTGGCCGAGAAGACAAGGTGCCAGAGGTAAATTTTGCCATCTCTCTGGTTAGTACCAAAGGCACTTACTGTAAGCCTTCCTCTCATTCATTTCCTTCTCTCTGCCTTGGACTCTCCCTCAAACTGTAATTGGTAAGTTGTCCTTTGTCCGACCCACTCAAGTACTCAATAAATTTATTGAATGAATAATATGTGCCAAAAAGTGTACATATGTACTCCGGCAAGAGGTTTTATGTTAGATGAATCTTCGAGCAATTCTAGAAGAAAAATAGGCACATAGGCTGTAGGTTTGTGATTACAATAGAAGAGCACAGAGATGAGGGAATTGAAGTGGAAACACTGAAAACTCATTGAGCTGCTTCAGGTGCGTGTCACTGAAAAGCAGTCTGTGACTCTCATGGTAGGAAAAGTTTTTTTCAATGAAAAAGCAGGTATGTGGTACTTTTTTTTTTTTTTTTGGTCTTGTTGTATTTCTGCATGGGTGTATCTGCTAGTGACTCATTACTTTTTCTCAGAAGGAGAGAGAAGTTGTTAGACCCTGATGTATCACTGTTTTGAGTGAGGCTTAAGTAATTATATTCAAGTTGGCCAGGTGAAGTCAGTGACAAGAGAGGGTCACTCCTACATACTTTTGGGAAATTATATCTCCTTTCAAATTCCTGGACAGCCTTTTCTTTGTGGAATTTTCCACATCTATCTTCCTCTCCATTTCTATCAGTATATTTCTCTTGCTCCTCTCATCAAATTCTTCACTTTATTCCCTTATGGCACTTTATAGACAAAATTGCCTACCAGCAAAAAGAGTAATTTAAAAAATCATTTCTCAAGACAATCAGTTTTCCTAACTAGAGCATGTTTACTGGTACAAGGAACAACTGTATGTGTTCACATTGATGTGTATGACATTTAACGGGTCATGAGTGGAGTTGGACAGTGGCCAGAAAGCATCTCTTTCTTCCAATTAAATTGGTTGTCCAGCTTGCTTTCAAATATGCATCTCCTTGTCTTAATGCCTGATCCTTCATTCTATACTGCCCTCCTACATACTTAATTCCATTGATGAAATGCCTAGCAGTCCTCAGAGCCCCAACTCGGAGATTAGTAAATATTTATTGAAAGGATTTGTTGAATGAATAACAATGCCCTCCTCTGAGACGAACTCTTATTTCCCTTCTCTCTGTGCCTAACGATTTCACAATCTACAGAGAAACTTCACAGAAGCAAGTGAAAAAGAATAGTTCCTGAGTGTTAGATTGATAGGGCCTGAACATCTGTCAGTCATTAATCACGCAAGTGATTTCACCTGGCCATGCCATCCTTTGCCCATTAACCATGGCTGCTTATTCTGTTCCTCAGTCACCAGGGGCCCAGAAAGAACATCTGTCAGTTAGAAAACACACTGGACATTCACGCAAGCGATGGGCACGTGGAGTGAATCTGTAGCACTCAAGACGGATGAGGTTGCAAAGAGGAGGGAAGAGAAGAGCCAGAGTCACTGGAATGAGATCCCCGGGAGTACGGATTGGGGCTCTGAATCCGGACCTCTGGGATGGCCGTGAGGAGGACAGGAGGCGCTCCTTCTCGGTATAACAAAACAACACATAGAACTAAGTCAGTAAAAGGGATGAGTTCAGTTTCGTAGGCCTGATGATGAATTCCGTTTTTGTCGTAGCTTCTCTTGCGTTCAGTCTTATTTAGACAGGAAGCCCACTGAACCGAGACAGGTACCATCCACCCACTGTACAGAGCTGAATGCTCTGTCACTGCTGTATAAATAGCCTGCTTCTTCGAGATAATAACAATATAGATCATTCCTCTCTTTGAGGATGGCAGATCTCATGTCCATTTATAACACTGTGGACATCCAATTCAGTTTAGGTCTTCATATTTAGCATCTTTGCATTTGTAATGATCATAGTAATAAACTAAAAAATGACTGGCTTATTTCACATTTAAGCCATGAGGTGCAAAAGTTCCAAGTAGAGTATTCTCTCCCATCATTTTAATCTGTGGAGGATGTGCTATCAGAACAGTTTGCTCAGTGCTTTTCCTTATCTAAATGGTATTTTTTCTTTTACTGGTGAGTCCTTCTATGGCTTATATTTGCAAATCCATTGTATGTTTGAGTTTATGCTTGTATATTAATATGATTATTACAGGAGCTTCTTAAGCCTATCAGTTATTTTATATCTTTTTAAACAATCTAAGTACCTCTAAATGATTTAATAATTTGAGTTATATTGAAAGTTACCCTAAGAAAGCTGGCTTTCTTATGTTTGTGAATTAAAATATATCTTTTTTGTGGAATAATTGCTCTATCTTTTCTCTTTCCTACAAGTGGCTATTGCTTTTCCGAGCTACCTCAAATGTTTGAATCAAACAGTCTAATGTTCTAATTGCAACTCTATGCATTTATGAAACCAAAGCAGTCTGTATGAAGTAAGAAGTCTTATGAATGATGATTCGATTCCAAATGGGCAAAAGCAACACCTCTGACACTATTTTACTGAATTGAAATCGTGATTTTTTTTGTAATTTATGATGTTTGTATATAAATATCTGAAGTTTCTAGCAGGGATATTGTTGACAAAAAGAGTGTGTCTGAAAAGGGCTGGAGATTTAGCTCCGCAGTTCCTGTGCCTCCCTAGCAAGTGCAAGGTCCTTGGTTCAATTGCTGGTAACCACATACAACAATACTGGTGATGGTGACTCACACCCACCAGCAGTCAGTGCCACACCCCACAGTGCCAGTCGTGGTGGCTCACGCCTATAATCCCAGCACTTGGGAGGCAGAGGCAGGAGGATTGCTGAGTTTGAGGCTTGCCCAGGCTACATAGTGAGCTCAGGGCCAGCCTGAACTACTAAGTGAGACCCTGTCTCAAAAAAAAAAAAAAGTCTGAGACTTTTCACTATAAATATTAGGCGAAGAGGAGACCATTATGGAAATGGTTAGAAAAAAATCATATTATTCTGAATTATATTTACCAACGTATGCATAAAGTCAATATGACAGTTGATTTTTTTTTTTCATTTCTTGCATGGCTAAGTAAGTAGCATGCTTAAAACATCTATTTGTGTTTCCTGTTAAAGTATTTGAAATACGTTCAGTATATTTCAAAATAATTATGCAATCTTTCCCTATCTAACACTGAGGAATGACAATCACCTGAGAAACTAAAGAACATGTTACTTTTTCTTAATTTATCAAGGAAAATGAGATGATTTGAATCAAATCAGAGAAACAATGGCATATCTCAATGAAGAGATAAGATGTGGAGCATTTTGAGTTTCAAACAGGATTCTGCTTTTGGTTTCCAAGTGTTCCAGTCTGAACTCTTCTGGGGGAAGAGCAGAGTCTTCCTCCCAGTTACACTCTGCAGCCTATGTCAAACTTCTGTGGCAGCCCCAGCATTCAACAGAGAGAGGGGTGATCATGACCTGGGCTGCCTCTCCATCGCAGTGAAATTATAGCTGTATAAAATGGCAACTGTCAATTTGCATTCTCACCGGGGAGACAAAAGAGAAATTCATCTTTGTTGATTCCAGTGTTTTGCCTTGTTTTATTGTTCCTGTAAAGCTGTCTGTGGAAAGCAACAACACAGCATCACTGTCACTGCAGGTTCATCAAACTGAAGGTAAAGGTGAAATGAATTTTATACACTAAGTTCATTCAGGGGAAGAGCACACAGGTCTCTATAAAACACAGCTTCATGTACTCTGAATATGAAGCTTTTATTTGGAAGCGAAGTGTTTGTGATTAGAACATAGAAAGCCATGTATTTATTTCTTGAAAATATTAGGAAGAAGTTAATCTTTATCCATCTATTTATCAACATCTATCTAAAGAAAGCAGCATGGCAAAGGAGTGTGCTAAAAGCTTCAGAATTTTCCATAGACAGTAGTGTTTTTTTTTTTTTTTTGAGTGATGCTAAGGAAAATTATCATCTTCACTGTCCTGTTCAGGGGTGCTGCGATGTCTATACCTTCTAAAACATGGCTTGATAGAGAGCTGCCTCTAGGGAGAGCTAGGAGAGACTATCTACGTCACTTTTCTCTCCTCACTTGAAGAGTTTCTGGATCAGCTCATGGCAGAGTGGGAACTAGAGCTAATATCACCTAGTGCCCACCAGCCTTCCCTTTCTGGCGCCTAATAGAGATCCATACCTTTGACTTCAGAATTATTAAAACCTCCTGTGACCACTTAAAGAGAGAACACTTTCCATTGTTATTCTTTAACATTTTAATGTAAAATAAATTTGCAGATGTTTTCAATTACAACAGCTGGCTAACAAATAAATCCCTGAGGAAATGGGATGTAGAATAGACATCTGGATTGTAACAGTATTAGAAAGAAGAAAAAGATATTTCTTTTTGCTTCCATTCTAGATATAAGCAGAACAATTAGTGAGGTCTTATACTTTTAATACACACACAACTATGATGTGTGCGTTAATTTGTATGCATGTGTTTGTGACTGACCAAAAGAATAAAACATTATGCTCATCCTTTTATTTACATGCATAGTACAGAAATCCATTCAGCTTTTAATGTTCCTTTGAGGACAGGATCTGTAATTGTTACATTATGCTATACTAAGAAACAAGACAGTCAGGCTTCAGGTTTAAGAGAAATTTATATACAGTTGTTTAATATTAAACTTAAACTTATCCTTTGGTTTGGTCTTCAAGGTATCATTCTCCCATCATAATCAAGGTATATTTAGGTATAAAAAGTAATTGACTCAGGTTTTCCCAGACTGATCATAGTTTCTAAAGACCAAGTAGGAACTACTTGAGTGGAAGTCAGTAGGGACACATATGGAACTCAATCTTTGATGCATAAGAAGCAATTAAAAATAAACACATATTACTCTAGGTGATGTAGTGGCTGAAACCTAGCTCTGTTCAACCCTCAGATGTGCATCAGGCAATAAATTTCAGGAGAGGGAATAAATGCAGAAGATTTCAAGTTTGGCTACGTTTTAGGCCTTTTGTGGAGTTAATCACAAATCTCCACTTTCTTTCTTCAAGCAAATCACATATTGCCTGTGCCATACGTGCATAATGAAGGGTGCCCACAATACTTCACACTGTAGATTGCAGTGTTGCGACCTCATATTAAGGAAATCAGCAATTCTTTTTAAAGCTGAACTCTCATTCTGAAAGATGGCCATGGAAGAACCCACATACTGTCCTCTGTGAAGACCCCAGAGGATATGCTTTATTGTAAAATTCACTCTCATCAATATGCTCTTTCTTCCAAGACCCAAAGACTATGTTCATATTCAGGATTTGCCAGTTTGTATTTAGGCATGATGTGTAGTCTCTTTGACTCTGTTTTCTCATCTGTAACACGGAATCATTCGCAAGATTTAGTGATATAAAAGTAAAAGTGCTCAACACAAAGAGTCTAATAAAATCCATTAGGCTCAACATATTTGTTTCAGAGCTGTGTCTTGGTTCCATGGAACTGTTACTGCTCCCTTATTTCACATGGGCCTCTTTTCTACCCATTTCAGCCAGGAGGGTGGTGCCTGTTTTTTTTCTGTTGTCCCACAAGTTAGAACTTGCAATAGGGTAATAGGATAGGGAATTGAAGTTAGACCCTAACAACTCTGTTTTCTCATCCTTTAACCAGTTAGTTTTTATATGAATTTTGATGTTCTGAGGAACCAACCAATGAAAAAAGTAACTCTATTGGGATGGGCCATGGGCTGAGGCACAGTATGACTTCCTGATGGCCCTCAGCAGGCAGGAATGGCTCGGCCCATCCAGAGCTACCTTTCCTCTTTCCTTCTCGACAAAGAACCCAGTCCAACTTCTTAATTGCTCAAGATGGTAGTGTGAAAGAACTTGTTAGCTGCTCATGTGCCTTTCTAACCTGTCTCTCATGACATTTCCTCTGGCTCAGCTGAGATCAGTTACTGATTCACCTCCATTTCTTCACTGCAATCAGTATGTCACCCTGCAGCTCAGTAGACAGGCAAACCTGCTGTCTCCTGACTTTTGAACTGAAGACCAAGCTTTCGTGAAGTTCCCAGGGTGAACTCTGTGCTCAGCAGGGCCCTGGGAAGATTACAGAGCTAGATGTTGCCAGCGATGCAGTTGCAGGTACGAGCCAGGAGCGAGGCCTCGTACCCAGGGAGTCAACACGACACATTTGAGATTTTCAGCATATGCACACTCCGGTGTTGCATTAATGAGGGAATGCCATGATGGGGAAAACGTAGCAGGAAATCCAAAGTTCTGTTGAAGCACATTCTCCTATAACAGTTAATTAGAAGTCAGAGGAATGCTCTCAAATGTTTCAGTCCGTGTGCCTAGAATTACTCATTGACTTTATTATACGCAGGATAAGACAATGAAGTATAAGGAAAACCATCTGATATACTTTAAAACTCAGAACATCCAAAGTCTTGCAATGAATGCGACAATAAATTTTGCACTCAGCTGACTCCAACCAAGGTGTTTCTTAATGCACACTCTCTGTGGCCTGAGGGGGAAAAATATTCCAAATAGATGAGGATGGTTTCCACTTCCTTTGCTTTCTTTGTCTGGGAGCTGCTGTGCTGACCACCAAGGGTCCCGTCCTCGGGGAAGGAAGGTCTGATTGGTTTTCTTCTTTCTGTATACATGAAGAATGTTACTTAACCCACTACATCCTGCCAGAGCAGCCTGGAACATGCAAGGTGGTCAGTAAATTCATATTCTTTAAGTAGTTGCATGAGTGAAAATGACACATTTTATCAGTGGATGAGCCATCACAACAGCCCTGGAAAATTCACTTGCACTGAACAAAGAAGCTATTCCCCAGTGGAATTTCAAAGTCTTTCATGGGGGAACATTATTGTCCAGACTCTTGCTTCTGAGTTACTTCTTTTTCTCAACTGTTACCAGTTTCTTTTCAGGTTCTTTAAAAAAGGATTTTAATAATATATGTATGAATAATATATTATTAAAATATTAATCTCTATATTATATAGATGTAATATAATATATTATATAGATATTATATATTATATAATATATTATATATAGATATAATATAATATATTAATAATATAGATATATATTATTGGTCCAATTTAGAATATATATAATGTTTATATTTGTCATAGGGGATTCACACCTGGACATGATATACCTTGATGGTTATTTTTTCTTATTCTCCTCCCTTCAACTTACATTTTTCTTTTTATTTACAAAAGCTTTGTTTCTATTTTATCATCTTTATTTTGTTTTTCTTTTTCCTTTCCTCCTCTACCCTTTTCAGTGGTCCTTTCTGTTTAAATAATTTTTTCCTTGTTCACAGTATCTATTACACATTTTTGTCCTGATTTACACTTTCATTTTCTCTCACTAGAGAAACAAAGCAATATTTACACAGGTGTGTCAGATTTATTTCAATTAAAAATAGGGTCCCAAGTTGTATCCAGTTACCTGGAAATGTATCAATTACTTGGACAAAGGAGATCAAAGAGGATATAAGAAAATGTAAAAATATCCCATGCTCGTGGCTAGAAAGAATCCACATGTTAAAAATGCCCATATAGCCAGGCGTGGTGGCTCACACCTGTAATCCTGGCACTTGGGAGGCAGAGACAGGTGGATTGCTGAGTTTGAGGCTTGCCTGGGCTACATAGTGAGTGCAGGGCCAGCCTGAACTACAAAGCGAGACCCTGTCTCAAAAAAAAAAATGCCCATATCCCAAAATACACAGATTTAATGGAATCCCAATTGAAATATTAATAGGACATATCATAGAACTAAAGAAAAATTCATAAAATCCATTTGGAACCAGAAGAGATTTACAACAACAACAAAAATTGTGGGCAATGAAAGTAATGTAGAGGACATCACAATCCCTGAGTTGAAATTATACTACAGAGCTAGTAGTAAAGACAGTATAATATTGGCAAAAAAAGACTCAAAGATTAATGGAACACATTAAAAATGCAAAAACAATCCCAAGCATACTCAGACTCTTTTCAGGTCTTAACATTTTTACCTGCTTCATCTAATATCAAAATCTATTAACGTACAAATCTTTGAAATCAGCCTCAGTTGGTGTTCAATAAACACTTGCAGACTGAAGAAATGGATGGATATAATTAAATTCTAGTTTTCTTTGATGAATATTCACATGGTTTCTTCTTAATATGTTACAATCTTTGTTTCTTAAGACAAACTGTATTTTCTAAATTAGTTCTGGAAGAATCCGCATGCATCTTTATTAATTCCACTAAAATATTTCATACAAAATGTCATGGTTTTCACTCCTATTTTGCATTTTTTCTCAGTTCTGAATGCACATTTTGACTAATGGGTGAAGTAAACTTTTGTTTACATGTTACATTTTAAGAACATTAAAATTCCTTCCTCATGTTTGGCTAAATTTATAATTGCAGAGGAAAGACAACAAAACAAGGGGAAAAATAGCTGATTTCCTTTCCATCCTGTCTCATTACATGAAAGATTGAATCTGAACTATAAAGTCTCACTGAACCCAGAAAGAAATACTGTGTATTTAACCAGATCAAATTTTTTCTTTGGATTCCTTTGTCATTAACATAGTAGTTATGAATACCAGGCCGGGCAGCTCAATGTGAAGAAGAGAAAAAGTTGTGAAGGACATGGCTTCCTGTCTTTTCTCATTCCAAAACTTGATTTTTATAGGCATTTTGTTTTCAAAGAGTACCCAGATAAGTTGCCATGACTTTAGCTGAAATATCAGTTGTCCCACTTTCCAGCATTAGATAATTTTGCATCTATGAAATACTGATATTAATATCTACCTCCTTACTTTTTATGGCAATTAAATGAGAATATTGAATGGGAAGTAAATGTGATATATCTCAAAAAATATTCAGCTGGTCTCTTATGTTTTTGATAAACACATATGAAAGAGGGAATCAACTATCTGAAAAGACTGTTGCCCAAAATAACTGATGAGAAATCTTAGATATCAAACACCATCACAGACTGTTATTCAGGTAAATATATTACTTTCAAGACCTCAGTTATTTCTACCTTCTCCATGCTCTACCATAACCAAACTTCATACAAAAACTGAAGCTCAGAGCAGAATTCATTTTACCCAGTGGATAATTCATAGATAAATCATAATTAACAAAGTTGGCTAAACCCTTACGTACAAATTCATATGCCTGGCCCCATGGGTATACCAAAGTTGACTACCAAACACATATTTTATCTGCCACTTCAAAATTCTCACTAAGGTGGTGGAAATCATTTGCTCACAAGCCGGAAACTGTATATACAAATAATTTTAAATGATACCCATATTTTATAGTCTGTTTTCCTTAGTATTCCTTTGAGTAGGGTTAGAATAATAATGACAGCACAGGATAAGCTGTGCTGCCATTAACTAATAGTATTTAATTGAATGCTTTGTCTTTATATTTTATCTGTTACTCCTGGGCCCCACGGACACTGGGCAATATGAGGTTCTAAGTCACCATTCCATTCACTAAGTGTGTGCTGGAGCTTGTAATGAGTTTGTCTAAAGCTTTCACACCTCTGCTTTCCATAGAAGGTTCATTTACCTTTCTGAAACAGAACAGAGCTGTTTTTAGATTTCCCTGATTTCTACAGACAAGCCATTCCTGGGAGGCTGCTGTAGAAAATATTCGCAAAGGCACATTCTTAGCTGACTGGCTGATGTGTGAATGGGGAAAAGCAGCCAGAAAGCCTATGTCTTGTAGGCTTTGTCCTAGCCTCAGAGTTATTAATTGTACATCATAGCATTCTCTTTTCTCTAAATACATGTCTAACTCCTTTATTAAAACTTCATACTAATTACTTCCATTGCATCCCTCCATGGGTTGATTCCATATGCAGTGTATTAATTACTCTCTCTGCAAAGACTCTAACATAAATTCCTTTGGTGTCTGTCCCTTATTGCTTCTTAAAATTGTATGCCTTCATTTCCTTTTCTTGGTGATAACTTATTCTACTTGCTTTCACTCTTGCTCTACCTTCTTCTTAACACACCAATCATACTGGTAGCAGAGATTTCCAGCAAAGTAGTGCCTAAAGTGAGCTACATCCTCACACATTATCTATTTCAGCAAGCCCTAACATTTTCTGAACAGGTTTTCATGGGCTAGTACTTTTTCATGTATTTAAAAGTTGGGACATGAATTGTTGTGTACAGAACCTTAACTCAATGTAATACAAGTGCTATCTTCAGTATTAACAAGAGAGTGGAAGTCCACGATGGCAAAAGAGGAAAAGAACATGAAGACAATAGGAAGACAGATAAAAAAGGAGAATTGAGTACTGTTTTATATTTTACTCTTACAAGGCAAAGAAAAAAAAAACCTCATGGCTTGATTATAGCAGATCTCAAATAATCTGTATCAATAATGCACATTATCACATACAAAACAGGAAAAGTCCCTTAATCAGAAAGTATCAAATAAATGATCTACTTCTGTTGATTCTAAAATAAATAGTATTTAATTCAGGTAAAAGAAATATAAGGACAACTGTTATGGTTTATGTTTAGATGTCTGCTAAACACCTCACAAACTCAAAGGTGGGGCTTTAGGGAGTGATTGGATAATGGGTATGTGATAGTGGGTCATTGATGTGTGATGTGGGGCTAGTTCACTGATCAGCTAGGCATAGTGTTGGATGTGGATGATGGACTTCCTGTGGAGGGAAGACCCACCCTGAATGTGAATGGCACTAACCAATAGGCTGTTGTCTGGACGGAATAAAAAGGGAAAGCAGAAGGAAGACCGATGCTTTCTGCCAGCCTTGACAGGAACCATTTCTCTTCTGCCCTTCTGCCATCCCAGGCTGACTTGGAGCCAGTAGACTAGGGACTGAAAGCTCTATAGACTGTGAGTTAAAATAAACCTTTCCTCCTCTAATTGTGATTGTTAGGTATTTTCTTCCAGGAGAAAGTAATGGAAATAGCAAAAAAACCAAATACCCTTAACTACACATTATCTTGTATGTTAGTTATTTTTTGCATAGCTGAGACAAAATATCCAACACATACATTTAAGTGATTTTAGACATACTTTGTTGGCTCCAAGGCAAGGTAGGCTGGCAGAGGGTCATGGCAGAGGAGAAACAGCCCATGACGGAGCAAGCAAGAAACAGCAGCAAGCAGTAAAGTGCAGAAGCAGCAGTGGTAAGCCTGTCTTTCCATTTTATCTCTTCCATGTTATAAGCTTTTGGGTGGTGCTGTACACTCAATATGTGTCCTTCCATTATCCATATCCTGAACGTTGATAAGCAAATTACTTTATTAATTTAATTATCACATACCTTTATATTTACATACCCTGAATTTACATTCTCATACCCTAGGTCCAACCACTTCTGAAAAGCCTCAACTATGAGTACCTGAGGCTTTGTGGGACCTCTAGATGTAAGTTACATCTTGATTCCATATCAGTCATTTTGGAAAAATGAGAGGCAAAACATCGTTTTGACAATTGTTCTTGTGGTTTAAAGATGTACCATTAATTTTCTCACTAGAAAACTCTGTAAGCTTTGGAAGACTGGGTTACCATTTTATTTCCTAGTTATTCAGGTTAAATTTTAAATATTGGCTTTTAGAATAACTAACACTGATTGGTAGCATGTGTCCAATAATGTGAAAGCAATTTATCTGAACAAGAAGAATAACCATACTTTTAATCTCTCTGATTTTGGAATCAAACAAAATTATTGTAGCCTATTGCTGAACATGCTTGTAATGGGAAGAGAATTATAAAAGTGGATCAACTTAAGTAAACTTAGGTACTAGTTCAAAGTTAGAGGCCATAGGTCCTATCACTGATTTAACTTAGTCCTCCTTTTAACCTCCAGTTTTAAATCTATAAAATAAAAACAGTTCTTACCTTACCTATATTTTAAGAATGGATTATTTCACAATAATATTTTTATTACTAGATAAATAAGTAGTTGTTATTAACATCATTAATAAAATTACTTACCCATTAATTTCTCACCTTTTTCTTCTTTATTTTGAAAGTAGAGCCAAAATTGTTCAAATCCAGGAAACAATTGTTTAAATCTATTTTAATTCTATTCAATTCTCTCTGTTCTACTTTATTTATTCTATTTTGTCTTATGATATCTCTTTGATGAATTAATCTCATTGAGTATGTGAAGTCTATAAATTAATTCTGAGAAGCCTAGAAGCATTTCGGAAATACCTTGGAGCTCATATTTAATTACATAGAGATAGTTCTTCTCAATTTATTCTGTGAAATAACTAGACATTTAAAACACTTCCCTGTAGATCTGCATCTCAAAACATGGGCCTGCCTTGAAGGAACCTTTCATAAGAACTAGGGGCTGGAAATGGGATCACCATTGCTTTATTGATGTTATATGCCCAAGGCAGCCTTCCAGAGAGTTTTCTTATGTTGTATTTCACTATTACAACTACATCATGGTCAATTACCAAGACAGACACCTGGCTTTTAGGCTAGAAAATGAGGCTTCTTGATTATTTATGTTTTTAAGATGTTATTGAGTAATTCAGCTTAGTAAAGATCTTCGATGTGTTCCATCATGATGAGTATAAGTCCAGGTGTTAATGTTCTCACATGGCCCATCATCTCACTGGAGATACCTAATAAAACGGCCATTAAAAGACAGTCTATGGTGATGCAAACTATAGTGCTGGCTGAACTTCCCATTACCAAGAGCACCACTGTGGAGGCAAGGAGATTATCTAAGTAGTAACTAGCAAGGATCATAAAGAAACCATGAAAACAAATATATTACATATACCCAGTGGAAATATGTATGAATAGGGAATTTAAACCTGAAAGGTACATAGGAAGGAAATATTTGATCCATTTCATTTTAAAATTTCAGAGGAGGAGTTACTTTCCTACTACAGACATGTGGCAGTAGTAGAATCCAATGCCTTCTAACAATACTAGTTGCCCAAGAGCTATTCAGTTATGTTCCCTTTGACAAATCTAATATCACAAGGAACTGAAGAGTTGACCTTGGAAGTGAAAGAAGTTTGTGTTTCTGTCTGTAAGTACATCCAGAATCAGTTAAGATTTTTCATCTAGTTTTATGATTTTTGGGAGAGGAGACAGATGAAAAACCCCAATTCCTTAAAACAAATGGCAGGTGAGATAATGGGATGGAGAACAAAATCTAGAATGTGACCAGTGTTCCTGACATATTGCTTTTTCCACTCTAGCTAGTCAGGAGGACACTATTCACTTCCCTTTGGGTTTCCATTTCTCTACCACTTGAAGGAAGATATTAAACTAATTTCAGATTGAGAAGAGTTGGCTTATTATAAGGGGGTTCTCTTGGCTATAATACAATTATCAGGATGGATGATGTAGTTCTATTGATCTGTAAGTTACTATTTTTTATTGTTAGCAAAGTATCTAATCTATTACCATGTAGAAGTATAAGGACTTTGCTATTAGTCTCTGTCCCTTAACAAACTATTTTATGGAGAAAATATCCTATTCTTATTCTTTATCTTTTCTCAGTTATGCTTCTTCTTTTAAATAAATACTTATGTAACAGCACAGGGTTTGGACATGGGGTTTCAAAATTTCTGACTAAGGAAAAACAGCAAAACCATAACAACAACAACAACAACAAGTAATAATCTTTTTTTTGATTTATCCCAGGGAAGAGATCATTTCTTTGTTCTAAACAGCCTAAAAGGTGTGAATATGCCCCATCTTGTGTTAGCTTTTATACACTTTAACACCATTGAAAGTAACAGACCAGCACTGGGTTAAGTGCTGTTGGAAATTAAAAGTGTCAGCTGAAATCTTGGGTTATACCTTGCAGAAGTTTATGATCTAACAGAGGAGAGAAAAATATATACAAAACACCCCCAAGGAAGCAAAAGTATTATAACATTATACAATCTTTAAAATAGCATCCATCCTGCACACTGTTGACAGATTAAACTTCCTCAAGCACTGCTTTTATCATATCCTCCGCCTTTTGACACCCTTCACAGCCTTATTTCTTATCATATTAAGTCAAAATTCCTATGCTGTTTTTCAGGACTTCTTTAATAGGGCTTCATCTGATTTATCCAAATTTATGTTCTCTCTTCCACCATGTGAGAATGTCTCTGAACTTTTTGGTTGTGATGTCTTTTCCAGCTCATTTATAGGAAGGATAGCCTCAACCTGAACTCACCTCTCAATGTTTTGGGAATATTATCCATAAATCAGTGCGGAATTTTTTTAAAAGGTCAATTCTGACTTCTTTCTGGAAGCTATTTTTGGGCAGATCAGTCTATAATGATCTTTCACTTATCCTAATAACAGCATGTTGTCTATAGTTTTAAAATATTTACATTTGAATCATAAGGTATTCTTTCATTATGTATGTGACTATGGATTTCAAGTATCTAGTCTTCCTAATTGTGGTTGTATGGGCATTAAAATAAAAAGAGCCTGAAATGAATAATGGTATATCTGCATTATTTTAGTATAAATAGCTTTGAGTGTAGAGAAAGGTAGAATACAGAAAAAGGTAATAATCCTGCTTATGATCCTACTTTGGTATAGAAGCAAGTTTTTCAAAGTCTTAGATGTAAGGTTAAATGTATAATATATAATATGCATACATATATGTATACACGATATATGCATAATATATAATATGCACATGCACATGACATACATGTATAAACACACCTGTAGTCCATGACGCTTACTCAAAATACTTAATGAACATTTTTTAATATGTTACAGTTCAGATTTTTATATTTGAATATGAATGGAAGCTTAATATGGTGAACAAGAGGCTCTTCTGTTGAGTAAGAGTCACAAATCCCTCCTCTGGCCCTTCTCTTCACCTGTTATGAGGCCTATGACAGACTTCTTAAATTCTGTGTATTTCATTTTTTTCATCTATGGAAAAGGGACAATTACACATATCTTATATGTCTGTTATAATGACTACGTGAACTGTAATATATAGGGTTATTTTTAATTGAATTCTTTACTGGTACATTATACACATCATGATCACATTCAATACTGAGAATTTGTACCAGTACATGACATGACTTAATTCTCATTTTTTCCCACTCCCCTACCTACCCTGCAACCCACCTCTATACATATGCTTTCTTTTTTTAACATCATATTTCCCCCTCATTACTTACCCCTACACTTTTCCTTTGAATATTTTCTATTTCACAATATCTGTCATGTATTCTAGAACTCATTTACATTCTCAGAGAGAAAGGATATGGTATTTACACATCTGTGACATATTTACTTCACTTATGAGTATGTCTTCAAGGTATGCCCATTTGAATACAAATGACTCAAACTTAACTTTTTTTTTTTTTTTTTTTTTTTTTGAGACAGGGTCTCGCTTTGTAGTTCAAGCTGGCCCTGAGCTCACTATGTAGCCCAGGCAAGCCTCGAACTCAGCAATCCTCCTGCCTCTGCCACCCGAGTGCTGGGATTACAGGCGTGAGTCACCATGCCCGGCACTGTGGTATGTGGTATTGATTGCCGGTGGCCATGAGTCGCCATGCCCAGAACTGTATGTGGTTACTGGGACTGAACTCAGGACCTTGTGCTTGTGAGGCAGGTGCCGGAACTACTGAGCTAAATCTCTGGCCCAAACTTAACATTCTTAATGGCAGAACAATACTTCATTTTATTAAAAAAAATCTTCTTTACCAAGTCTCCAGTTGAGAGGTATTTAAATGTTTCAAGATTTACCTATCACAAACTGAGCTGCTATGAACATGGGTGCACATACGTCGCTATGATATGAATCTTTTAATTCTTTCATGTATATCCTAGCAGGGGAATAGCAGAGTCAAATGGGACCTCTAATCCTAGATTTTTAGGAATCTCTACAGTGGTTATATCAGTCTGCATTTGCACCACCAGTGGAGAAGGGTTCCTTCCTCCCCACAGCCCCACCAGCATTTGTTGCTGATTAGTCTCAAAGTAGCAGCCGTTCCCTATGGAGTGAGAAGAAATCTCAGTGTTGTTTTCATCTGCATCTCTTGAATGACCAGGGATATGAGCATTTCTTCATATGCTTCTTGGCTGCTTTTACTTCTCTTCATTTCAGATACTACTGAATTGAGTCTTACATTGGGGATGACTTTTTTAAGTTACACAAAGTCAGCATATACACTCACCTCAGCTGCTCATGGATCATTCTACAAAATAGACCGTGTGCTATGTCATAGAATATGTTTTAGTAAATGCAAAGGAATAGAAATTATGCCTGAATACTGTCAGACCATAGTGCCTTGAAACTGGAGCTCAGTAGCAAAAGAAATTCCAAGGTCCTCCCAAACACATGGAAATTGAACAACACTCTGCTGGAAAATCAGTGGGTCACAGAAGAAATTGAACAGTTTTTACAATTAAATTATAACCCCAGTAAAACATAACAGTAATTTGTGGGACACAACAAAAACAGATCTATGAGGAAAATTCATAGTAGTGAACACATACACCAGGAAAATAGAGCAAGCTCAAATAAACAATCTAATGCTGAACCTCAGGCTACTAGAAAAAGAGGAGTAAGACAAACCTAAAGCTCATACTAGGGAGAAAATTATAAGGGTAAGAGCAGAAATTAAAGCAATGAAAACTAAAAGAATAATACAAAAAGTCAATTAATCGAAGAGTTGGTTCTTCAAAATGATAAACAATATTGACGAACCCTTAGCCAACCTTATCAAACAAAGGAAGGAAAGGCTCAAATTCATTCTATTAGGGGTGAAAGAGAGAAATCACCACACATCCTGTGAAAGTGCAGAGGATAGTAAACATTTACTTTGAAAATTTACTCTAAAGGTTGGAAAATGTAGATGAAATGGATAGATTCCTAGACACTATATGAACTTCCAAAATTAAATGAAGATATAGAAATATTTTTGATATAGCAAATTTAAAATTAGAATTGCTAGTAGAAAATGGCTTGAGCTATAATAGTATTTATTGAATACAATTCTAAATATATGCTAAGTTATTTGAATGGTATTTGTGCCTTTATATGTCTACAAACTCTTTTCCACCACCAAAATATAATGGTGCTGTGTTTTATATTTAACTTTTTGTAAACTTTCTAACAAATCAATATACTGCAATGATAAATGATGTACTTAAAATTGGATTCAGGACAGAAAAACAAATTATAGATTCTTCAATAGAAAGCTTTTTCAAAATGAATACATGGTGATATATGTTTGTGAGGGCAGAAAATTCAATGGTATTGTCTGAGCCCCACTATCAAGGACACCACTTTCCCTGCTGGGCAGGGGATAAAGACCCACCACCATAGGCTCATGAAGACATTGCTGTGAAAGACTCAGCAGCTGAAGCAGGAACCAGACTCAGCACCAGAGTGGCAGTGGTGGCAGTGGCAGCAGTCCTGCCTCCTCATCCAGTGGTGGTGGCCACAGAAGGAACACCAGTCACTCCTCACCTGAACACCAGGGCCCTCCAGACCTAGATCCCCCAACCAAATCCTAGAGGTCCTGTGCAGCAGCCTCTTGGGGATCAAGTCTTCCCTCCACCCTCCCATGGTCTCAGCAGTCTATATATATATAAGAGCAGCACTTAGCATACTGAGAAGTGGCAAAGCTGGAAAACTGTGGCTAAAGATTATGAGTTGCAGGCTAATGTGATTCTGGTAAAGTACCTTTCACGGTGTCCCAGAACTCAGATTGCTTAAGGAGCATTACAGACCCAAAGAGAATGATCCAAGGAATAGCCATTTCCTAAGGGTTTTAAATATTAGGAAGGAAGATACTTGAATAACCATTGTTCAAACAGCAACCCATAAATTAGACCAAAAACATGAACAACAACAACAAAAACAGTAATAAAAAAGCACTCAAACAGAACTCACACTAAGACTTTGAGATCACCAAAGAAAAAACTAGTGAACAATGAGATAGGACAACCCAAAACAAAATCACCTGAATTCTCTGAGCTGGCAACACAAAAAGATCTAGTAAAAATGAGACAGAAATAATTTTTCAGAGAGATAGTATCCATAGTGAAAGATAAGATTAATTATTCCAAAGATAAGATCAGGAACATGACGGAATCTAAGTATGTGAAAGTAATGGAATCTTTTAACCAGCTTCTGGCAGATTTCCAGGAGATTAGAAACTCCGTTGAAAGTGTATAAAGTAGAATGACTGAATCTGAGGATGAAATATCAGACGTAGAAGATAGGATTACAGTCAGTGACCAAGAAGGGAAATATTCCTTGGAAACAACAAGAGAATATGAGAAATCAATCCAGCAACTGCTAGATATGTAAAAAAGAATAACATAAGACTGGAGTCAGTGAATGAGCAGGAGTTATTGCAAAGGATATTTAAAAAAAAACTTCACAACTGTAAAGGCAGAAAACTTCAAAGGAAAAGGAAAAGAATTTGACATACAGATAAGTGAGGGACATAAGACTCTGATTGGGCATGATATAAAACATCTACACTTAGCCATACACTAATCACGATTCCAGAAATGCAAGAGAAGAACAAAATACTGAAAGGAGTTAGAGAAGAGAAACAAATCACATATAAAGCAAACTCTATCAGAATCATGGCAGACTTTTCAACATAAACTCCCAAGTCAAGGAGAACCAAGAGTGAAGTATCTCAAGTCCTAAAAGTAAACAGTCTCCAACTTAGATTGATATATCCTGCAAAACATCTCTCAAAGTCGATGGGGAAATAAGATACTTCCATGACAAAGAACACCTAAGAAACTGCACAAATACCCAACTTGCACTCCAAAAAATTCTGAACAATATTCCATATACAGACAAAGAGGCTCACAACTCCATGAAGATCAACAAAGTAAATCATTGGACAAAGCAAGAGGTTAAATAGAAATGTGGGGGATAAAAAAAAGAGCCAACAAACGGAAAATAGCATAAGAGATAAATCAGTACATATCAGTTATTAGCATTAATGTTAACAGCCTCAATGTACCAATCAAAAGAAACAGATTGGCAGAATGGATTAAGAAATGAGATCCAACAATATGCTACATACAAGAAACACACTTAATTCAAAAAGAAATCCATTGACTGCAACTAAAATGATGGAAAACAATTCTCCACATGACAGGAACCCAGAAAAAAACTGCAAAGTGGTTATCTTATTTTCAGAAAAAGTAAATTTCAAACCAAAACTAATTAAGAGAGACAAAGAAGGTCACTACATCCTTGTACAAGGAACAATTCAAAAAGAAGAGATTACATTCATAAATATATATGCACCAATTGCTAGTGCACCCAACTCTATAAAACAAACATAGACATGAAAAGAGAAATAAGCATCAGTACAGTAGTACTGGGGGACCTCAACACCTCACTGTCACAGATCAGCCAGACCAATCAAAATGAAACACAGAACTGAGCAAACTGTTGAATAAATGGATGTCTATAAAGTATAGATAGACACCTTAATAGATGTCTATAAAGTATCTCACCCCACAAAACCAGATTATACATTCTTCTCAGCAGCTCATGGGCCATTCTCCAAAACAGACCACATGCTAGTTCATAGAGCATGTTTAAGTAAATGCAAAGAAATTAAAAGTTATCCCCTGTATACTGTCAGACCATAGTGACTCAAAATTAGAGCTCAATAGCAAAAGAAATTCCCAAAACTCACAAGCACATGCAAATTGAATAACACTCTCTTGAACAACCAATGGGTCATAAAAGAAATTAAAGGACAAATTAGACTATTGAAAAATTGGTTCCAGATCAGGCCATCAGGAAAACCAGGAAATATCCTACATCATCTTATCATTTTACAGTTTCTGGACTCTTCAGAATGCAATAGTTCTTTTAATCTCCAATAAATAAGGAGAAATAGGACAACTTTCCATAACTCTTAACCATTTCCTGTCTTGTTTTACTAGTATGTTTTAGACATAAATAGTAACATTCAACATAAGGAGTTTGAAACTGTACAAAATATATCTTGCCTGTATTTTATTTCCTATTCCCCTTCCCTCCCTTCAACCTCTCTTCCCTTCTTTTCATTTTCAGTGTATTGCTGAGCTAAATCCCTCTCTTCTAAAACATTCTATCATTTTCTTCTATTCTTTTTTTTTTCTTTCTTGGCCCTCTTTTCCAAGCTTCCATCCCTTCTACCACTTCTCCTTACCTTATTTGGACATTTTTTATACTTATTGTACATTTTGGTTCCAATTTACACTTTTGGCTTATCACATTAGAGAAATATGAGACATTTGAGCCTGTGTCCAATTTATTTCACTTAAGACTATGGTCACATGTTAAAGCAACTTAATTGTAAATATTTCGAGGCTATTCATGTCTATGGTAGAGTAGTACTCCGCTGTATAAAGAAACCACAACTTGTTTATTCATTCATTCGTTGATAGGCATTTGGGTTGTTTCTAAGAGTTAGCTTTTATAAACTGTGCTGCTATAAGCAAAAGTGTGTATATATCATTGTGGTATGATTCTGGTAATTCTTTTTTGGGAAAAATATCAAAAAGGGAATATCTGGGTCAAGTAGAACCTCTAGTTTTCGTGTTTTGAGTAATGTCCTCACTGATTTACACAGTGATTGCACCAGTCTACACTCCCAGTAAAAGAGGAGAAAGATTTGTTTATCCCCACAGCCCTACCAACATTTGTATGGGTTGTTTCCCTTTTCTTTACTTGGGAACTTAACTCATAGTATCAGCGCTTCCCAGGCAGGAACTGCAACACTGAGCTACATCTCTAGCCTGTTTTCTTGATAACAACCATTCTTTCTGTACTGAGATAGAATCCGGACATTTTAAAAATTTGCATCTCTCAAATAACTGATTTTTTGCCGGGTGTGGTGGCTCACGCCTGTAATCCCAGCACTCGGGAGGCAGAGACAGGAGGATTGCTGAGTTCGAGGCTTGCCTGGACTCCATAGTGAGCTCAGAGCCAGCTTGAACTACAAAAGCGAGACCCTGTCTCAAAAAAAAAAAAAACTGATTTTTTATACTTATTTGCTGCTTCTTTTCAAAAAATTAAAATTAATTTTATTAGTACATTTTATACATACATTCTGATCACATTCAACATTGAGAATTTGTACCTGTAGACGACTCATCTTGATTCTTATTTTCTTCTGCTCTCCCTATAACCTCTCATCCCTTTTACTTTTCTTCTGAGATGTATGTGTCTATTCACTTCAGATGCCCATTTTCTTATTTAGGTCTTTGAATAGTCTGATTGTTTTGCGTTCTTTATATATTGTAAGTATTAGTTCTTTTTCTAAGGAAAAACTAGCAAATATTTTTTCTAAGCTATGGAAAATTAATTCTGTTATTGGATTCTTTTGTCATGAGAAAATATTTGTAATAAAATGAGATATTTGTGACAAATTCTTTAAGATCAGGATTTTATTTTTAAAGTCTTTCTCCACAAAGTCTTTATCTTCAGTCTTTGCCCAAATTTCTTTAAAATTTCTACCTATTTTATCTTCCAGCAGATTTAGTGTTTCTTTTTTCATAGTTCTTCAATCCATTTCTATTTTACTTTAGTGCATGGTGAAAGATATGAGTCTGGTTTTAAACTTCAGCATGTGCAAAGCCTGTTTCTCTAGCACCCTTTATTAAAGAGGATATCTTTCCTCCCGTGAGGGCATTTTATCTTTTGTCAAACATAATGTGGCTGAGTAGATCTGGAGCTGTTTCTCCATCGTCTGATCTGTTACGCTGATCCTTGGGTCTGTTTTCTTGGCAATACCATGCTTTTTTCTATCACAGTAGTATAATTTTAAGTTAAGGGCTGTGTTGCTGCCGGTCTTGCATGTTGTGACCAGATTGTTTTGCTATTCTAGCTCTATTCTGGTTCCAAATGAATTTTGGGATTGTTTAATTCTGTGAGATATGCTATTGAAATTTTGGTTGAGATTGCATTAAGTCTGCACAATAATTTTGAAAGTATAGCCATTTTTCACTATATTAGTTCTTCTTACCTAAGAACCAAGGAGATCTTTCCATTTTCTGGTATCCTCTTTTATCTTTTTTTTCAGAATAGTGTGGTTTTTCAATGCACAGGTCGTTTACTTCCTTTGTCATATTGAATCTTAGGTATTTCATATTTTAGATGTGAAAGATGTTATTTCCCTAACTCATCTCTCAGTGAGTTTATTGTGTACAGAAAGACTATCGATTTTTGAGTGTTAACTCTGTATCCAGGTATGCTACTGAATTTGGTTTTTAAATGTAGAAGTCCTGGTGGAGTTTTGGGTGTCTTCTATGTAGAGTATCATGCACCCTACAAATAATGATCATTTAATTTCTTCGTTTCCCATCATTATTCCTTTTATTTCCTTCTCTTGTCTAATTGCTCTGGTTAATGTTTGCAGAACTGTGTGAAATAACAGTGGTGATAGTGGGCATCCTTGTCTCCTTTCTAATTTTAGAGTTAAATCTTTCAGCTTTTGTCCATTTAGCATGAGACACGTGAGTTTGTCATAGATGGTATTTATCAGACTGAAATAATGATCATCTATTCCAGTTTCCTATAGAGTTGGGTTATTTTAACATGAATGGACGTTGGACTTTGAAAACAAATTGTAAGGATAGTGCAGAGTGGACGTCAAGACCTGCAGAACATCTCCTTGCTCCCCCATAATTCGGTCTGCTTTACAACAGACTGCAGTAAATTTCAAATGGGACTTTTAAATACAATATTTTTCCATGCAGTATTCTAGGTGTGTATGAAAGTCAACAAACCAAGCCTTCTTATGAAAGGATTTTTCTTGCCATTTTGTGCATCTTTGTGCCAAATATAGAGATGTTCAGTGTTCTTAAGATCCATTGATGTGGTAGCTGAGAATCATCCAAAGATTTACAGGGCTAAACAAGCCAGTACACAGAAGGAGAGAGAAGGAGGACTCTGCACACTCTTTCGACCTTCGGTGGCTCGATTCCAGAGGCAAAATACTTAACTTGGAAGCTTCAGCTCTACTTGGTTTTATTCAATCCAATTACTGAAAAAAGCCAAGGGAGCAAAACTACTATTATATTCATTGTTTGTACATCTCGTGATGGGAGGATACATTTTGAAACTATCCTAATAAAAACTGAAGGGAAATGAAGTAATACCCAAGGAAAAATATTGGCCTTGTATTAAAAGTGTCTCATTTACACCAGCTCATTCCGGATGCACAGCTGGTTGTCCCACAGCAGCCACTGTAACTTGGTAATGGCCTCCCTGGTAGGCTGTGCAGCCTGTCTGCTTTGCAACCCCTGTGGTGCCTTAGCCCCTTTTTACTGTTTCAGTGTTTATCCCCGGGACAAGTAAAAAAGGAGACAAATATACTGCTTCTTTTTTGAGGGCACTTGAGCAGTGTGAAGCAACACATCTACAGTGCCTAGTGATTCAATTGGGAACTATAAGGCCACACCACATGACTTAGCTTTGGCCTAACTTTTATGGCTCAATAAATTTGGGGTTTGTTAATGGATCTGCTATAAAAGATTAAAATTCATTTATAAATATTGATTCACAGTCTATTATGTTAGGATTATCTACAGATTAAACCTGAAAACTATGTTAAAACAACATTAAAGTATTAGATTCACATCTCTGCCTGGTGCAAGTCATCTTCAAGCTTAAATGAAAAAGGAAAGAACAAAGATGCTATAATTCATTAGAAAGAGAAAAAGTAAGTCTTCTTAACATCTTGGTCCAAGATCCACTTGGTTAAAAGGTCTGTGGTGCATATTTCTTCCTGTTTGACCAGCTTCATACACTTACTTTTGAAGAGGAACAAGTATCAACTGGACCAGGCACTTAAACTATAATATAACATAATAAACAAAGGTAATGACATAGATTTTAGAGTCATGCTGACTAGCATTGACCTTTTAGTAGACCTTACTTACAGAACACACAGCACTGGTCCATGTTCTGCACATGGTTTCCAGGGGCAGTCAACATTTACTATGTTTTCATTTCAGTCTTTTTCTGGGCAGTTCTCACTTTCAATGGTAGGTAAATGATGCCAATCTCATGTTTGTGGGATACACACCACATTTTGGGTAAGAAAGCCTGGCATTTGTAAAGCATTTTCTAGCATTAAGAGCATCTGTGTAATGCTGTTCAGGTGACCCATGATGCTTCAATGACGTGTGTATGCCTGACGGTAGCCTATGGTATAGAGGAAGAGATGGTACACAACTTTTTTTTACAGTCTAATGTTCTAACAGAGAATTTCTTGATTTTACTGAACAAATATTTCCCATTTATGATTGATTATAACTGAGATAAGACCACATAACTTCAAATTCTTTAGTTTAGGTATGTTCTGCATGTATATAATTTAAATCCAAATTTTTATTCATAATCACTAAATCAATCATAATTTTCTCTGGGTGTATGTGTATTCAAATAGAAGAATATAGGATATCTTCATTTCTGTAATTTTATACAATTTTGGTTTAGGTATTACTAGTTACCAAGTAATATGATAGTAATGTGTCTTTGTTTAAAACAGGAAAATTTAAAAAGCTATACCATATGCAAATGCTTCTTTAAACACTGATACATATTCTGGGTCATTAGAGATATATTACTGCTTTATATTTTTATGTATACATTTATGAGTATTCTCTATCTGCTTGATTTACAATAAATATATTTATTGTGTGTATTATTCTGATAGTTTTATTTAATATTTACTCCAAATATGTCTTCACAATCTATAAATCTTTATATCTATCAATCTTTCCATTGATTTTTTCTGTAATATGCTAAAGAATATGAATGTCTCACATTTCAAGTTATTTGTGTGTGACATTTGTATTATGTATAGTAGTAATGCTATAAATAATGCTGGAATGGATAGTAATATGACTCACTTTGCACCTGTATGTATGAGGAGACAGAAATTAAGTGCTGTTGGTATATCTAAAGTATTCTAACATTTAAATTGTTTCTATTCAGTGGATTTCCCTTCAATAATTGTACCGATTTACCTTTCCATCAGCACATTTTACCCCTCATAATTGTTAATATATGATTTTTTTTCCACAAGATCTTCTATTTAAGGAGAAAGAGTAGACTGGAGGCCTGATATGAAAGACACTGTACGCATCCTGACTAGGAACCTAAACTGAGGATTTTAGCCTAGGATAAAAGATATGAACAAAAATAAGTAACTATCTGGACAAATTTAAAGATTAATGAAGCAAGGTTTTCAGAGTGCCAAAAAAGGAGGGACAAAAAGACATTAATATCTAACCAGTGACACTTTGGCTCTCCCAGCTTTTTATTTGCAGGGCCAACAAGTGGGAGACATTAGAGAATGTTCACATGATCCTTGAAACATGTACAGAGGAAGATTTTTTTTTTAACCTAAACACATTAAGAACAGTTACTGCTGCTCTAATTACCTTCTGGTAAGTGAGTCCTCCTCTGAGATGACCTTAGAGCAGCAGCAGGCAATTCTGATGGAGGGGACTTTAGTTGGCACACGTATTTCACATGCACTTAGTGGGTCTGACTTTGTGATGAAGAGTCACAGTTGCAAATTCTTCAATTACTCTTAGCAAGGTTCCCTAGAGTAGCTCAAGAGTGAGGCTCACGGAACCCAAAGGACAAGGCGATACTCTGTGTGCATAATAACTAAGTGACATGTTGTCATCTCCTTAGCTGCAAACCTTTATAACCATCAAGCTTTTCTTATATTCTATCTCTTCCTACTGTGGTGATTTACATTCCACTTGTTTTAAACTGCTCATGTTTTGTTTAGGCCATGACTTTTCTATGGCTCACTTTCCTAATGCATGTCCTGTTATTCACTGTACAAAGTTCAAACGTGAATGAGGATAAAGTGAATGAGAATAGATCGATAGCAGTATTGGCTAGCCAATAAATAAACATAATACATAAAATATTCTAGATTTTAAGTATTTTCAAAATAATGTGCTTTCCCTTTTCATTTTAAATAGATATTAATTTATATGCCTAATCTCATATTTACAATTTTGAACTTTTTCTGAAAAAATGTCTTCTAAATGTATAGGCCTGTATATGTCATATGTTCCTACAGATCTTGGAAGTTCTTTTTAAAAACGTGTATCACTCTGTGTGCTGACCACTTTATGGTAAGTGGCCCATGTGTCTCTGAAATTACCTAGTGGTAGGTCATGAGAATAGAATTTAACAGAAAACAATTATGAACTCAATGAAAAATCAAGGTTTCATAATTCTAAAACTACTCGTTCCATTTTACAACATGTAAAATGAAATATAAAAGAAAATATCATTTAAATCCAATGATTTTTTTTCACAGCATAAGAAGAAAGAAGGGATAGGAGGAGGGGAGGGAGAAAGGAAAAGGAAAAAGAGGACAGGAGGATAAGAAATAGAACAGAGTGAGGAGAAAGATGGAAAGGGGCTGATACTGTACTTGCTTTGGGGTCTCCTCAGAATGTAATGAACATTGGTAAATGACTGCAGAAGACAGGGGTGCCCAAGTTGGCATGCACAAGTTCCCTACTGTGCTCTTTCCTTCCTTTTAAACATTACTCAGAATTCACAAGTTTAGAGCAAAGCAGCACCATTCCCTTGGTACTTGGGATGGTTTGCCTTTGGCAAGATGTTACTTCTATTAGAGTAGAAAAGAAAAGAAATTCCAACGCATACTTGAAAGTACCCAAGGGCTCTTGAATATCAAATAGCTCATACGAAACAACATAGATGATTGAAGTGTAAATGAATTTGAAAAACACAGATTATTTTTCTTTACATTAAATTTCTATAAAAAGCAAAGAGAGGTCTGACTATCTGAAAACATTAGGAAATGTTTGATGAACAAAAATCAAACTGTGCTTATTAATGCACACAAAATGTGTGCGTGTAGTGAAGGATGTGGATATATTTATGTGTGTGTGTTTGTAATATGTATACAGACAGAATTATGTTGTATTTATTTTACAGACTTAAAAGAGTTTGATGGTAAAATGTGGTAAATGCTGACAGAATGCGAGGTGATCTGTTCTTTCTAAATAACAACATGTCATTTCATCTTGAAATAGTATTTACAAGTACATCACGTCATCTTCTCAGACTTGATTTTCCTTATCACGATTGTCTCCTCCCATCCTCCTTCACTGGCCAGCAACACTTTCTGGCTTTCTCATTAACAGGTTGGATATGTAAATACAGGCATTAGTTTTAGTCTTTTCTATTGCAAATCCACAAATTTCTCATCACAAATATTCAGATACCTTTGTCTGAAGCCTATGGTACACCTGCAGGTGTGCACATGCGTACTCTCTGAAGTCCATAGACATTAAGACAATAAGCAGATAATATATGAAGTAGATGATAAACTCAGCTGTAGTTCACATGCAGATTTCGCCAGTGAATTCCTGAAATCTTGGTATTGTACAGAACTAGCCAGATGCAGGACTCTTTGAGCATTTTTCCTCTTTCTTAAATTTGGGCATTGTAGGTTATGGCAGTGGAAAATAGATACTTTCTGAATCATAAGAAATGATGGATAATTTTAACTTATAAAAGCATATGTGCATTCAAATTTGGCTTTTGTTCAGTATATTCTATGTTTTAATTACTTTGATAATTCCTTTGATTACAATTTTGAAGTTTCATTTATATCTGATCTCCTTAAAGCTCCTTTTTATGATATTTTGAAGTGAATATTAATATTTTCATTCTTATCAGGAGCAACATGGGGTAGGTGCATTTCAAAAGTGAATGTGGATTCTTTAGGTCAACACCATGACTAGGTTTGAGGCTCTGGACAAAATGAAGGGAAAGGCACCTCTACAGTGAGAGGCTAATAGCTCACTTGGAAGGATTTGTTTGCATTTCATGTTATTTTCATGTGTTTCACTTGTTATTCTTGTAGATGAAAAGCTAGTTTACTCATATTTAAAGATAAAAATATTTTCAATCTATATTATTTCAAAACCTTTTCCCAACTAATCAAATTGTTAAAAATATTCCAAACTAGTTAAATCTTGGAAACAACCCAAATGTCCATCAATTGTAGAAGGATAAAGATGTATTTTTTAATAAAATGGAGTATTACTTTGCCATAAAAACAATGAGATTGAATCATTTATACTCAAATGGAAGTACCTTCAGGACATACTCATAAGTGAAATAAGTAGGTCACAGATATATAAATATCATATCTTTTCTCTGGTATGGGAAACTGAAGTTATAAATGTGTTCTAGAATGCGTGATTGATATTGTGAAATAGTAAATATTCAAAGGGTAATGGGGTTTAGGGGCAAATGATGAAAAAAGAAAAAAATTGATGTTTTAAATAAAGGAAACAATGCTTGTGTATTTAGGAGCGGGGAGAAGTAGGATGGGGAGGGGAGGGGGAAAAATGACAAATTGTGTCATATGTTGGTACAAATTCTCAATGTGGAGTGTAATTGTGATATACATATATAGTGTACCAATAAAATGTACTAATAAAAACATTCTAAACTAAAGCTATTGTAAGAATCACGACTATATAAAAGTGTCATTTTCATTAGAAATTTATCATTAGTGGTCATTATCTTGATAACTAGTTTACTACTAGAAACATTTCAAGTGCTATTTGAATTTTGCAGAAAATAGAGTCCTATCTTTCACTTGCAAATATAGCAAAATATCATTATGCCTTGTAGGATCACTATAAATGAGCCATTATGCATTGAAATGATTCAATATGTAATGAAATTTTCTTTGTCAATTATTACTTCTATTTCTTCTTTTACTACATATATATTTAAAGTTATAGTGTATATATAGGCTAAATTATCTATGACTTTAGCTCTTATTTAGAGGGGTAATCTAAAATACTACCTATAAGAGGATAGCCTACTGGGTCTCATAAGATTTATTCTCCAAAATGATCCTAACTTTGCCCAAAGACATTGATTCTCCAGTTCTCCTAAACCATGACTGGTTTCTCTTTCATACAAGTATGACTGAGCCAGATGGCATCTTTCTATAATTCACTGTTTTCCCCCTAATACCATGACATAAAAATAAAGAATCTTTCCCTATTTACTATGCTGTCTACAGAATTCTGTTTTAATATTTAAAATTTTAGTGCCTGGTTCATTCTTGTTCTATTTAATTTTTTTCACTTTTTTTTTTTTTTTGAGACAAAGTCTTGCTTTATAGTTCAGCCTGGCCCTGAGCTCACTGTGTAGCCTAGGCTAGCCTCAAACTCACGGCAGTCCTCCTGCCTCTGCCTCCTGAGTGCTGGTATTATAGGCATGAGCCATCATGTCCAGCACTGTGGTATGTGGTAATGATTGCTGGTGGGCATGAGTCACCACACCCAGCACTGTGGTATGTGGTACCGGGGATCAAACTCAGGACCTTGTGCTTGCCAGGCAGACACCAAAATCGCTGAGCTAAATCCCTGGCCCAATTTTTTTCACTTTTTCTGTGTTATAACTTTCATAGCCACTTTGGTAATGTCTTTGAAAAGCAGTCTATTGGCATTTACAGTCCTTCTTCAATAGTCTTGAGTTTCATTACCTCTGCTATTGCAGACATACTTACACCATGGAAAATGTCAATACAATTAAAACCTTTTTCCCACCTTTCTTCTAATGTACTGGACAGTATCATTTTCTGGTAGCCTTGGCCCAGCTTTCTAGATCGCACTTTGAACTTCAGACTTTATAATGCTTTCACCTCACACTGCTCTATCATCAGTTGATTGTATCACCTTTCCAGTATCCCTTCTGCATCTCCTTCCCTACTTTGTTGGGATTCTATTATCAATATCACTTCCTTTTTCACTTTAAAATTCCTTTGTTTTCTTTCTATTTATACTCAGTTGTCAATATGACACACTTAGTGAAATCTGAATCCTACTCACTCTGACCCTCGAAGAAAAAGCAAAGCAAAATATAAATAACCTGACTGATACAAGTTTAATATGAGACCAGAAACCTGTTAAGATGCATTGTATTAAACGGGAAGAGTAAACTATTTTTCATTCGCCATCTTTTTTCTGTTCTCAAAGCACAATTTCTCTAGAGATCTGTGTGAATGATTTCCTCACCAATTTCTCTGCTTAGCAGTACATTATCAATGAAATCTATTGATCATAATGTTTAAACTAGCTCACTGTGGCCTTGATAGGCATCTCTTACCCCTGTTTTGAATTTGTCCTAACCTGATGCCATCTGTGTCATCTGTTACCCCCTGATGTGTTCTACTCATTTGTGCAGTATTATTCTACTAACTACATTTAAATTTAGTTTTAAGAAGAAAGAAATTTAGTTTCATTTTTCCTAGAATGTCCATAGTAGCTACAGTGTGTGTATTTTCCATATATGAGGACTGTGCTAGAATTTTAAGGTGAAGAGATCAATTCTCCTTTTCAAGTCCTCTTACTTATTCTGTGACTTCCTACCTCTCAGAAAACAATAACTGATTCATAGCCAATGACACTATGAGAAAATTTGTCTTTTACAAAGATGTTACAGATGTTTGCTAGCTACACTGTGACACTATCTCACCTCAACTTTCTTAGTTTATTTCACTATAATAATCTACATCGCACAACACAAATAAAGTTGCCTAGTACATGTGATAGATATCTTGAGGATTTTTTTTCTGTTCTAAATATATTTTTGACTTATAGTAAGGGCTACCATCACCATTTAATTTTTATACACTCTAATTTCACAGTCTTACAATAACACTACTTTGCAGTATCATTTCAGGGTAAGATGTTGAGTCACATGTGAATTTAAACACACTTTGTATTACATGTAGTAATAATAATAAGTATTATATGCTCTCTCTTTCTCCCTCCCTCCCTCCCTCCCTCCCTCTCTCTCTCTCTCTCTCTCTCTCTCTCTCTCTCTCTCTCTCTCTCTCTCTCTCTCTCTCTCTCTCTCTGTCTCTCTCCCCCCTGAGACCTAAGGGACACTATGGAATGTGTAAGTGTAATATTTTGAGCCAGACCAAAAAATGAAAAGCAAATATTCTGGCAGGTAATGGTCCAGCCCAGGGAGAGGAGAAGGGAAAGATTTCAGGAAGAGTGACCATATTTAGCTAGGCTAGAGAGTTGGAAATCCACAGGAATTTGCTATAGATTCAAACATGGAAAATGTGTCAGTCAAAGTGTTCTTCATTTCAAATATCAAGAAGAAGAAGAAGAAGAAAAACTAAAAGACTGGGGAATAAAGGCAGCTTTAAAAACTTAGAACTAAATAATCTGTTGAATCAAATTTAGAGAAAAAAGAGATCAAGAGAAGAAAAGAAAGGTTTAGGGTGGATTTAGTGCACAAACTGTAGAGAGTGACTGAAGTACTTCTTCCACTGTGTATAGCCTGATGAGATGGAAGAAAGATACTTTCATTGAACTAGAATCACACCGAATAAAAGATATATGGGAAGATAACTGTGAATGAATTTCTGAGAATTACCACATGCTGAGGGGTAAAGAAGGCAATAAGTTTTGATTCAGAAGTAGGACAGTGTCATTCTTCATAAAAAGAATGGTTTAAAAAGGCAAGCTTTGTATATGGCACAATCAGCAAACTAGTTAAAGTATCACATAAAACTTTAATTTCATGCTATGAAATGAACTAAACTGATTAGCATAGTTGACAAGATCTTAGTTATAGGTTATTAAAGAACTCTGTAAAATAAGAACAGGGAAGATAATTCAAATAATAAGATTGATTCTTTTTTCAGAGGAGGCTATTCCTAAAGCAACTGAGAACTGGAGACTTCTTCATACAGAGTCTGAGTCATATTTGATTTTTGTGTTGCTGAGAAATAGCTAGATGAGATGGGTAGTATAATACTAGGTGGCAGTTGAACTTAATGACCAATGATGACTGGACTCACATGGTTCAGAAGATCTGTTTAAAGCAATGGAAACATCACCTAAAACAGGCTTTAGTCCTGTGAGATGGCAGAAGTTACGTTGTCGCATTAGAAATCCCATGAATGAATTGAACTGTTGGGAAGGGTGTGGAGAGTGAGCTAAAAGTACCATGAAGCGAAAATGAGAAAAAAGTCATGTCATATATGGTACAAATTCTCAATATTCAGAGTGATCATAATGTGTGCATATAATGTACCAATAAAGATTCACATTAAAAAAAATGTACCATGCTGCTACTGACTCTTGTATACTGTGAGAAGAAAAAGTCCCAAATATGACTGGTAGTATATTATTTGAACATGAGGTTCTAATATACTTTCAAGGGTAACTGTCTATGGTTTGGTAATGCCATAAAAACTGAGTTGTTCCTATGTAGTCAATTTTTAATGTAGGGAAAGAGAAGCAGAGATGGACAACAATTGTAGAGGGCAGATCAAAACAACTAGCAGATAAAGGGGAAAAATGATGTGAGTTGGAATCATCAGAAAAAAATCCCCAGGAATAAGAATGATATGGGGTTGTCTTTTTTTTTTTTCTTTTATTTTTTGGTGGTGCTGGGGATCAAACTCAGGCCCTTGCGTTTCCAAGGTAGGTGCAGTACTACTCGAGCTAAGTCCCCAGCTCTGTGAGGTTGTCTTTAAGGATGAGTAGAAGATAAAAGGACAAAGAGAAGAAGTGCAACAAAGAGAGGAAGCAACCTAAGCCTCTCCATTGGAGAACAGGGGATAAGTATCTGGAAATAAACAAATGATAATAAAATTAATATATCCAAGGAAGAATGAGAAGCCTAGACTGGTGAATGACAAAGGTCCTCAGATTGCTGAACCATTTCCAGGCAGAACCTCACACCCCTGCAGTCCTTGTCTGGCTGGCTGGGTTCGCCCTGAGCTCAGGTAGGTGCGTAAAAGCTCCTTACCATCCACAGTCATTAGGAAAATGAACCAGGTCCCCGGGGAAGCATTGTGATATACAGTGTGTGAGCTTCTCCAATATCCTTATGTAATAAGGTGCCTTATAAATGTTATTAGCTGCAGGTTTTATGGCAAATTTTATGCCATTTTGATTATGATGCCGCTGGATGACAGCTAGTTTACGTTGCTTAAACATCCTCTGTATCTAATGTCGAAAGGAAGCTAATTAGCTATAACCATGAAAATGGCTGTGTCATGTGAAAAGGAAACTATGTAGAGTAAATTTCTTTACCCTGGGATTGAGAATGTTACACACTGATTGCCTTCATTTTTAAAACATTTACACAACCTAAAAGTCACAGAAAGCAAATTAAAAAATGAGGATGTATAACTGTTATTTTCTAATACCTTTTTTTATTTGTAGCAGGCATTCATAACCCAAATTCTTTAATGGTTTATAGTCCAATGAATCACTTTCCCTCAGTCACCAATTCCATGTGGTTATATGTTTATTAATGCTTCCTGATGGATCATCAGTCCATATTTCTTTAGAACGTCCACGACAACATATTCAGAACATTATTTAAGACTCATTATTCACTGAAATAAAACATGCAAAAGCACAAGTTGGGTAGTGGGGATATTTTATTAGCGTGTGCTGTATTCTGAGTCCCTCATCAACATAAAACACTATAAAGAGTCTATAAATCTAATTAAAGCCATTAGAACAAGAAAAAATCAGCGAGTATTTAGTTAGGATAGGCAAGTCTCATGCAGGAGTAAATTCCTAGTTGCAGTCAAAAATAGCAATTGAAAAGCCCTTATTTTTCTTTAACATTTAAGTAAAGAATTAACAGTACGATGTTTACCATTAAACAAGCCCTAGAACCCAGGTAAAGGTCGTGCCTCTTTTGTTCAAGGGAATAGAATTTCTATGTAGGAAAAGTTAACATAAAAAACATGAGATAATTTTTTTCAGCTATCATTAAAAAGTGCACTTGTCTTTATTCACATGCAACAAAACTGTTGTTATTGGAGTGTCAGACGATCCCTGTGGGAGCGGGTGGGGGTCACCCAACTCATGGGAAAAGTGATAAAGGGCTTCTGCATGTGTTTACAGCAGACTACAGCATATCACAGGTTTGCTTTATAAACACAGGTTGCTCCTTAGTGGTCTACAATTGCCCATGACCCTAGAGATATATCTTGTTATCTTTATCGTGAATAAGTATTTCTTTACGTAACAAGTGAAACTTTGGCAGAATTTACAGTAAAAGTCATTGTTCTAGCTTCTTGGGAAAAACTGGCAACCCAGAGGAGCCTGAGTTCCTGTTTGACCGCGAGCTCCCGCCCCTCAGTGATGGGTCTTGCTCTCTCAGCCTGCTGTCATCTCTGGCCCTCTCCAGTCCTCCCCTGTCTGGCTTGATCCACAGTGTTATGAGCTCCCTGACCCTGAAAAGGTACCTTCCTTCAGGAAATGTGAGGCTTTTTGACCTGCATTAGATAGCTGAAAGGAAACACTCACATAAATCCTCTCTGAACAGAGAATATTGTTTACTAGTGACCCTCAGACTCCCCATATATGGGTCTACAATTGGAATTTTCTTTCCGAAGGGAAAATAATATAAACAGTGGATGTCCATTGTGCCAGTGAGGTCATCATGCCTTATTGGATCCTTTGTCAATAATGGAAGAAAGCACCTAAGCTTTAGAAAACCAGGGAGTAAATGAAATCATCAAACAGATGTCTACTGAGCCTAAATCCATCTGCCACAATGACCTATTCACTGGGTGATTAAAACGGAAGTTGCCTAATTAGTTTAATTTCAATTTGGGTTCTGGCATTCCATGTATATGATGAATCTCTGGAGATTATTTCCTGTTATGCTTGAAATGAAGTCCATTCCAGTAATAAGAGCATTTTGTGATACTTTCTGGTAGATGTCTTATGGAGGGAGAAAGAGTAAGTGCAGGGAGCCTCAGGCAGGGAAAAAAAAAATCTGGGAATTAATGAGGGGAAGAAAGAGGCACTGAAAGGAAATCATGTAGTAAGAAGTACAGAGAGCCACATTTGGCCCTTTATCTTCTCAGGTCTGCATGGCCTTGAGCATTTTGGTGAATGTCTGACACCACTGTGTCCCTTGGCCCTGGGGAGTGAGTTTAGACTGTTGTAGAGCAACTTTAAAAAGCTTTGCATCCAGCCCTGTCATTGTCACCAATAGAAACAAATCACTCATTGAAAACATGCCTATGTTAAAAACACTGTAAGCCACACTGTTATATCTGGGCTTTCTGAATTCAGTTACTTGACTAAAACATTTTCATTTACCTTTTAAAAGATGACAGAAAATTGAAGAAGAAACTACATTGCATAATGTTTTTACAAAATATGTAGATAAACGATGTGAAAAAGCAGAATGAAAATCAATTTCAGAGTCATATCCAAATTGACCAATCACTCCCATCATTCATTGATTATATAAAACGAGTCCTGATATACAGTGTAGAAAACTGAGAAAATAGGGCGCCAAGGTCTTAGCTATCAAGGAGCTTCTTGTATGATGTTGAAAGAAAACCCAGACGTAAGTGGCTATAACATCAGGCGAAATGTTGTGAATTCAAAAATTGAAGTGCCCAGGACAATGCCTCACATATAACAGAACTTTAATAAATATATGTTGAATAAATAAATGAATGAGACAATACTATTTCCGAGCTAGTTGACCTGACAATGAGAAATGGAGTAGCTGAAATGTGTATTGTTCCTTGAGGATGAAATTTTCATAGATGATGATAAGATAAATTAGACATTTGGAGGCAATGATACATAAGAGATTATGAGAAATACTTTAAAGGGGATGAATAGATAAGTTTGAACAACAACAATGGCAAAATAATGGAATGTTAGGACTATGTGTGGAAATGTAAGTTTGAAGAAATTAATGTATGTATCTGTATGTGGTTGCATGGGATGAGCACAGATTTGAGGTGTTTTTTTCTTTTCTCTGGTACCAGGGATCTAACTTGTAACCTTGTGCTTATGAGCAGGATCCAGAACCACTGAGCCAAATCTGCGGTCTAAGATTTGAAAATTCTGCAAAAATAAAGTCTTCCATCAAATTTGTATTGAATAATTTTTGCCACATACTTTGAAATGTTTCTGACTTTAAAATCTTCTCTTTTCTACTCCATCATAGTTCTAACATTAAAAAAAAAACAAATAAAAGAAGGACAACAATAAGTATATCAATGAATCAAGCAGAAAAGATGTATGGGCAGAATGCATTTGCTGTAGTATTTAGCTTTCCTTGCTTCACTAACGCACGTCTTTATAAAGCTGTTAACTTAATGTTTAAATCCTTTTAAATTACTCCTTCATTGCTCCATGATTATGGTCAATATAAGTGATCAAACAATGATTGTTAGGTATCCACAATAGATTAAGACAAATGTTGTTTTCAAGTATTTCCTTGTCAGTCATTTACACAAAATGATCATTGAGCTGGGTGTGGTGGCTCACACCTGTAATCCTAGCACTCAGGAGGCAGAAACAGGAGGACTGCAGTGAGATCAAAGCTAGTAGTGAGTTCAGGGTCACTCTGAGCTGCAAAGTGAGATCCTGTCTCAAAAAAACTAAAAATAAATAAATAAACAAAAATGATCATTATGTCTTTAAATGGTAATTTTCCAAATTGTATTTGAAGAATATCTCTCTTGCATGAAGATTTTACCATCCTATTGAAATTAATTAAAAATGCCCCTTTAAAAAGAGTTACCAATTTAAATCTGTATTTTCAAACAAAGTAGAAAACATTCAGAGAGGAATGAAAAAGTTTAATTAACAGGACAGACACATGTGAATTTTACATGCTACTAATAATCTCTGTCAATATCTCACATAATAAGAGGAAAATGTACAGATGCATTCACAAAAATGTCTAGAAGTTAGCGTTCTCAAACTCTATGGTAAGATGTTCTTTTAGTTATAATTGGTACCACTTTGTGATTTCACGGGAAATGAATTGTCCTTCTCTGATCACAAACTTGTCAGGGAAACGTTTAACAGTTTTCTCCTGCTACAACAAGTTCCTAGTGAGAAAAGTGCCACTTACAGGAACAAAAGATAGCTCTAGAGTTCTGATCAATTGCCTCTTATTCCACCAAAACACCGTATTTATAATTCGTACAGTTTATTGAATGAACCAATTACAAATCAATTACTAACTGAGCAAAGACAAAAACTTCATTAAAGTATGTTTCCTGGCAATTCTTACAGCATCAAAATATACTTCTATAGTCTGAAGTACTGTATTCCTCATTTTTTAGGAATATATATTTTATTAGGTTGTTCTTAGCCCATTTAATGGTGCTTCCTCAAATAAAATAGGTGCATTTTCAAACAAAGCATTTAATAACCAATTTGAAATTGTATTATTTGTCCTTCTTTTATATTGTCCTAAATATTTTCCCTTACATTTAATAATTTGGAGCATAAGTCATGCTTTAAATAAATATAAAAATTGACTCATTGAGGTACCCAGTTTCACCAAAATGAGAAAGCACAAAAATCCCAATTGTACTATATCCATTCACATGTCCCCACAAACTGTTCCAATCTAAATTATCTCAGGCTGCTGTGTCTTTCCAGCCTTATTGATTTGAAAAATAACAAACAAGTATAAATGACATTTACAGCTCTTAATTGGTGTCATTAGCAGTTCTTATTATTCTGCAGGACAAGCACTAACCCTTTATTGAGAATTCAGTGATGCAGGTCTGCTCTGGACTCATCAGCCTTAAAGACAAGTAATAAAACAGCTGAGTGACTGACTTAGAGCCCTATTCATCAACAAAGGCTACAGGCAGCTGGGCCCTATTTTCTCTTGATTTGTTTTATGCAGTTATTTAGACCCTGGGACTACAAAAGGAAGAAGCCATAGCTGTGAAAGTGTTTGAACTGACTTTTCACAGCCTTCAGTTTCCGGAATACTAGGAGCACACTTCAGGGTCTTCCTTGTGCTCTCTGTCTTTGTTGGCTTGTGAATGCTCTCAGGTGGGCACAAGGAATCAGGTTTCGGTGAGGAGGGGAACTTCCTGTCTTGCTTATCGGAAGTCATCTTTGACATCTACTAGGTTTCTATGAGGAGTTAATTGCTTGGAAAGAACTTTGAGTTTTTTTTTTTAATAGGACTTTTGTTTTTAATAGGACTCAGGACCTAAACACGGGTTTTCTCTGTGTTAGTCATGACTGGGAAGGAAGGTGTTGGAACTTGTGGTTTTCCTGAACCCCAGAAGTCATATCTGGACATCAGCCAGAGCTACAAAGAGACTGAACTACTTTAGGGTTCTTGTGCTTCTGTGCCAGGTGAAGGATGGGGTCAGGGCGGGGGGACTCACATGTGTTGTTCGGGGCAGGTCATCTCCTCAGGCTCTGAGAGCTCACTGACCTCCCTGTTCAGTGATCTATGGGTCTTACCCTTTCTCTTATAATTGCCTTTTAATCTAGTTTGGGCTCACCACTTGTTCAGAGAATTATTGATGTTCTACCTCAATAACTATAATGAATATATGTTTTGTCTTCATCGTTCATATTACCTCCAAGGTGATTACTTCTTGATGTTTAGGTAGCTGTTTCTTGTGTATATGTATGTATGTGTGTGTGTATATATATATGTGTGTGTGTGTGTGTGTGTGTGTGTGTGTGTGTGTATGTATGGTAACAGAAAACTTCCATCCTGCAGTTGTGTAACCTTTCTCCATGGGGCTGACTGAATAATTGACTGTAAGTATTTGTATGTCCAGGTCTAATAGTCTATAGATGCGATTCCCTATATATGAGCTAGTTGTTCAGTCTGTACATGGGAGGTTATTTCATCTAATTTCATAATTTGTTTGTGAGGGATATCTCAGTTGAGAAGCAGTGGCTACTTTTCATCTCCAACCTGCCTATTACCTAGTTGCAGAAGCTGGATTGGATGAGGCAGACAATAGGGCCAGGGGCGCACCACGAACCTGTGGCCTGGGGCAGGCTGGCCCCTGCTTCTTGGGCTCCTCCTCCTTGTCCCTCTTCCCTGAGACTGCTGTGCTCCATGGTTGTCTGGCCTTTGTTGGGGCAGTCTGCAGCCAGCTGAGAAAAGCAGATTCAAACCATACTGCACAAATTGGAGAAGAAAATCTATACATTGTGAGTATTATGAGCTTACTTTATGTTAGAGGAATCTAAGAGAAAGTATATATATTGAGAAATCAGTCCATTTAACTGGGTAGATCAATGTGCCTTTCAAAAATTGGGAATAAAATCCATGTTTCTAATGAGCAACTTTAATCCATTTTTCTTTACTAATATGATAGTCTGGTGTAAATTTGTGCCCAACAGTGAGGTGTCTGCATTCAAGGAAAGTGTAGATGTTTTTCTCCCGTTCTCATTTGCCTGCTAGAAATAAGCTTAGAATTACATGTTTCCATTATGAAACCAATGTAAGGATCTGTCCATGGAAATCAGGGCACAGGTGACAAGTGCAAACTGTTAGGTGCTTTTCACTGTAAATCATTTACCCAGGATTCTTTGTGCCTATCCTGGCGTGTAAGTGCCTCAGAACAGTGTTCCTAGTCAGGAAGTCATGATGACTAGGGGTGGGGCTTTTGGGTCAGGGGACAATATGAGTTCTCAAAACACAGTCCCTGCAGTCTTTTTTCTGTTACTGAGGCTGGCACAGTAGAGGATACTTGCTTAACTCTGCAGTGGCACTGCCCAGGGACCCGTGTTGACAGTCCTCTCCAGAGTAAGTAATCAGTCTTGTTTCTATACCTTGCTCAGCCAGGCAAGAGAAGGTGGGTTTCCACATCAAAAACCGAACTCCCTGTTCTTGATTCTCAATGATCTTTTTCATGCTCTTGCTGCTCAGTTAACAATTCCATTTTCTCAAGTTGATATACTATAGTTAATCTGGACATGTTTCTTCAGGTTGACTCCATAACAAACAGTTACGTAGATGCAGAGACACAGACATGAGATGACAACAAGAGAGACGTGTTCAGGTTGCCCCAACACACACTAGCAATTCTGGACTCAAGTTATGCCTTCTTAGGACACACGAGCACTTCTCAACAATGAGTTCCTTTAGCAACTGTCATCATTACAATTTCCATTTGCCAAGAACATCTTCGGAGCTGAATGTTGTGTCCTTGCCCTTGCTTAAGAAATGAGTAAAGC
>PVIC010010022.1:9708-44437 GCA_004025085.1 Thryonomys swinderianus
AATACAAACAGCGAAACAATCTGTTTCTATCATTGAGTAATAGAGTAAAACTCTGTCTTGTGTATATTTATACTTATTTTCTCTTTTTACTTTGAAACGTTTATATGATTTTTTCAGGTTTTTGAGAAAATGGAACCCTGTTCTTGTGACACTTTTGTGGCATTACCTCCATCAACAATTGATAACCGGACTATTTTTGGAAAAAATTCAGATAGACTCTGTGATGAAGTACAAGAGGTAGTTTATTTTCCTGCTGCAGTTCATAAGTTGGGAGAACAGCTTAAGGTAAGTGAATTACGTATAGTACTTGTTATCAATATAAATTCTCTAAAAATATCATAAACAGCATTTTTATCATTAGGTAGCAATTTGGCAGAGATTACAGAATTTAAAATTTAATGAGTAATTTGAATCAGAAATAGGCTTCTGTTTAGTCTATAATTTCAATAATTTGGAAGAAGTTGAAATTATTAGTTGTTTAATCAAATATGTGCAAACATATTAGGGGAAGGCATTTGAAGTTAACCATTAAGACTGGGATGGACACTAACTTCTAGGAGCTCAGAGTCTAGTGTAGGAGCAGCTACATATGCAACCAACCCCACTGTACAGTACTGTAAAGGAAATAAATGCTAAATTTAAATAGACTAGCTTGCTGTGGCAGAGGATAGATACAAAATTCAAACTAGGAATCAAGTAATGCTTCATTATGAGTTGGGGTTTCAGCTAGAATTTGATGCACAAAGGATTCTGACAGATGTAGACTAAGAGAAGTTATTCCAGAATCTGGAAATCAGTTTTATAACTCATCAGAAAAGGTTTACTATGATCTAGAATAACACTATCAGTGTGCATTTTATGTTACTTTGTAGTATACAAATTACTTAAAGGATAATTTTTTTCCTTTTTTTTTTGGTGGGATTGAACTCGGATCCTTGTGCTTCCAAGGTGGGAATGGTACCAGCCCCCCCCCTTATTTTTTGTGTGTGTGGTACCGGAGATGAACTCAGGCCCTTGTGCACCTGAGGTTGGCGTGCTACCACTTAAGCTAAATCCCCAGCCCTTAAAGGATAATTATTTTTAAACTTGATTTTTTTTTTTTTTGAGACAGGGTCTCGCTTTGTAGTTCAGGCTGGCCCTGAGCTCACTATGTAGCCCAGGCAAGCCGCCGCGAACTCAGCAATCCTCCTGTCTCTGCCTCCGGAGTGCTGGGATGACCGGCGTGAGCTACCACGCCTGGCACTGTGGTATGTGGTATTGATTGCTGGTGGGCGTGAGTCACCACGCCCAACATTGTTTGTGGTTACTGGGATCAAACTCAGGGCCTTGTGCTTGCGAGGCAGGCGCTGGAACCACTGAGCTAAATCTCCGGCCCTTTAAACTTGATTTTTAAGGGGTTTTTTATAAAGATCATATATTTGAAATGTTGTAGATTGTGGATTTTAATAACTTTTTCTTTTTCATTTTTGGTTGTTGTGTGACTTTTCTTACAGTGTACTTATATAGAAATTGAGCAAGCTCCTGAAACATGTGCTGTTGTCCTTAGTCGCCCAGCCTGGTTGTGGGGGGCAGAAATGGGAGCCAACGAGCATGGAGTCTGCATTGGGAATGAGGCTGTGTGGGGACGAGAAGAAGTTTCTGATGTGGAAGCATTACTAGGCATGGACCTTGTCAGGTTATTTTGCTGTTATACTTTTTCAATACAGAACTTTTTAATTTTTAGTAGAATCTCTCTCTCTCTCTCGGCCCTTCTTCCTTTATTCTTTCCATTGACTTTGATCTGTTCCAGTTTGTGCCATAGATGTTTCAGAGCACCAGGATGCAATTTCAGGTCTCGCAAAAGTATTGATTGAAAGAAGGGAAGGAGCTGCAAATTGTGATTGATTGGAAGTGATATATACAATACTTCTTTACATGGTTTACTAATTTTTACAATAAACCCCTACAGTATACACTGTTATTCTCATTTTACAAATGACATATATTAGGTTTGGAAATAAAGTAGCTTGCTGATAAATTATCAGGTTGGAATTTGAACTTTAGTCTGTTTGACTCCAAAATTTTGTTTTCATGATTCCAGACTTCAGAAGGAAACATTTAACATATAGATTTTATTTTTATCTAAATTTTAACTGGCAATAAATTTTTACCTTTTTTAAGTGATGAAATAACATGACTGTGTTTCAAAACAACTTGTATACAACCAAAAAAAAAAACCCCACCAAAATAAATCAGAAATACGAATTATTTCCCAATGGCAATGCATGGCAAAATGTTTACACACTGCCGGGCGTGGTGGCTCACGCCTGTAATCCCAGCACTCGGGAGGCAGAGACAGGAGGATTGCTGAGTTCGAGGTTTGCTCATAGTGAGCTCAGGGCCAGCCTGAACTACAAAGTGAGACCCCGTCTCAAAAAAAAAAAATGTTTACACACTGAATCATCCATCATCTCTTAGGGAATCAATAACAGACTATTACTACAAGAGGAAGTGAAACTTACTTTGAATGTAAACAGTCTCAATAGCGTGAAATTATTTAAAAATAGGGAAATTTATTTTAATCTCAGAATTTTACTATTTTTATTTTAGACTTGGTCTTGAAAGAGCTGATACAGCTGAAAAAGCCCTCAACGTCATTGTTGATTTATTAGAAAAATATGGCCAGGGTGGAAATTGTACAGAAGGTAGCATGGAATTTAGCTATCACAACAGTTTCCTGATAGCTGATAGGAAGGAGGCCTGGATTCTGGAGACTGCAGGGAAGTATTGGGCAGCAGAAAAGGTACAAGGTATGGACAATTTTTTTTGTGACTTAATTCATACAGTTAATAAGATCAGTTAATAAACTCTTAACTGCTGATAATTGGGTCTGGTTGTCTTTCAAAATTTATAATCCAGGGCCGGAGATTTAGCTAAATGGTTTGGTAGCATTTATAAAACCCTGAACATGTAACTAACCCAGCAATTGCCCTGCTGTGCACTAATCCAAGAGAAATTTTTAAAAAATTATCATTTACACAAAAAACCTATACACATATATTCGTTTTTCTATGATGACTTGAAACAGGAAATAACCTTAGGCTGGGGATTTAGCTCAGTGGTTCCGTTGTTTGCCTCACCAGCACAAGGTCCTGACTTTGATCCCTGGTACCATATACCACACATGAAAAAAAAAAAAAAGAGAGAAAGAAACTAGAAGTAACCTAGATGTCCTAGAGTAATTTGGTGACTAGGGATGGGAGGTGAGTGAGTTTGGCCCTGAGACAGCAACATGAGGGAGTTGATAGTGAGAATTCTCTTTCTTGACTGTCAGTACCAGTATTCGGCTTTGTTTACTGTGCTATAGTTTTGCAAGAATGGAGTAAAAGATACATAATATCTCTCTGGTTTAGCTCTTATAACTGCATGTAAATGTATAATTGTCTCAAGCTTAATTTAAAAATTAATGCATGTTTTAGAACATGTAGTAGATACACATAGAAAATGTACAAAACTAAAATTGTGTTTAAATAGCAATTAAGAAATGTATTACGTGGGTAGGTATTTTATGTAATTTTTCTTCTCTTGTCTATTCTTTCTGTGAAAATAGAGAGCGTTCGCAATATTTCTAATCAGCTCTCTATAACAACCAAGATTGATCAGGAGCACCCAGATCTGAGGACCTACGCTCAGCAGCAAGGTTGGTGGGATGGTGAAAAGGAGTTTGATTTTGCTGCAGCATATTCTTATCTTGACACCACTACGATGTTGACTTCATCAGGCAGATACTGTGAAGGCTACAAGCTTCTGAATAGACATAAAGGTAATTTTAGCATTTAAATATCAGAATGATAAGTGACATTTTGTGTTATAATGTAGGATAATAAAATGTTTTGATAAATTATACTTAGTATAGTTTTATTAAAGTTGAAGGCATTGTTATTGTAAGTTACTTTTTGAGATACAAAGTGTCACACAATTGTGAAGTATATGATTATTATTATTATTTTTTTGAGACAGGGTCTCGTTTTGTAGTTCAGGCTGGCTCTGAGCTCACTATGTAGCCTAGGCAAGCTTCGAACTCAGCAATCCTCCTGTCTCTGCCTCCCGAGTGCTGGGATGACAGGAGTGAGCCACCATGCCTGGCGAAGTATATGATTTTTTATGGAGTTTAAATCTCAACCCTCAGATACTTTAAAATTCATATTAATACTCTTTAGACAAAATTGGGATTGTTTCTTCTCCAATTCATTGGGATGTGGAGGCAGATTTCTTTGAATATTGCTGCTACTCTTTTTTATCTTTTAATATTTCTTTTGGGTACTTTTTATTACAAAAGTTATATCTGGAATTAGTTAAGAAGAAAAACCATACAAGTATTTCTGTTCCCACTATGTGAATATTAAATATGACAAATGCTCATATTTTACTCAAATTTCCTTTCCAAATAGGAAATGTACTATAATAAATCTACAAGTAACTGCCATTGAAAACATTTAAATTATATGGGTTCTACACTTCCTGTGTCTCTACTATTATGTCTCTAAGTTTCCTGATCTGCATTATCTGACTTGCTTTTTCTTTTTTATTTTTTTGAGACAGGGTCTTGCTTTGTAGTTCAGGCTGGCTCTGAGCTCTCTATGTAGCCCAGGCAAGCCTCAAACTCAGCAATTCTCCTGCCTTTGCCTTCCAAGTGCTGGGATTACAAGTATGAGCCACCACACCAGCTGATTTGCTCTTATTTTGAATGATATTTTAATTTACTATAATTTTCAAATCTTCAAGTTCTACTTCTTTAGTCATATTTTCATGTATATAGAAATACTGATTTAAAAATAAAAGATAGGTCAATACTATTTATACTCTACTATTTTATTCTATTTTTACTTGATATATTGAGAACACTATTCATCTTTTATTATTCAGTTTGAAATATCATTCAGTCTTTAATTTTCTTTATCATTTCTTCTCTAACTTGTGGATTTTTTTAGAAATATGTTAATTTTGAAATATATGGGTCTCCAAAAGAGAGAGAGAGAGACAGAGAGAGAGAGACAGAGACAGAGAGAGAGAGACAGAGACAGAGAGAGAGAGAGAGAGAGAGGAAGAAATATGTGGGAAATTTCTAGATAGTTTATTGTTATTCATTTATAATTTAATTACATTGAAATCTAAGATACTTTAGGATTTCAGGCTTTTTAAATGTATAAAGGTATTTTCTTTTTTTTTTTGAGACAGGGTCTTACTTTATAGTTCAGGTTGGCCCTGAGCTCACTATGTAGCCCAGATTAGCCTTGAACAGAGCAATCCGCCTGTCTCTGCCTCCCGAGTGCTGGGATTACAGGCATGAGCCACCATGCCTGACACTGTGGTATGTGGTGCTGATTGCTGGTGGGCATGAGTCACCATGCCTGGTATTGTTGTATGTGGTTACAGGGATTGAACTCAGGGCCTTGCATTTGCTAAGCAGGCATCAGAATCACTGAGCTAAATCCCTAGCCCCAAAACTGCAATTTGTGATGGCTAAGTGATCGTGATAAGAGCTGATAGGAGACATGTAAAACTTTGAGAGAAAGGAATTCTTTCTGAATGGAGAAATTCTGGTCCAAAGCACATGAGAGAATTCTGGTTCTATTTTTTTCCACTTTTTGTTTTCCTGGCTCTTGGCTCCAGAGGCAAATCATGATAGAAGAAATATGGAGAGAAAAGGGAGACGCAGGCCCTTGTGCTCTGGCCAGAACACTGCAAAGGACTCTCAGGATGCCAGAGTTGAGGAACAGAGAGAGCCCAAGGGAAGAGTCTTATGATGTTGTTTAAGAGTATTCTGGGCTCACCCTCAAGCTGTATGTAGCAAGCAAACTTCAAAATACACCAGACAAAAACTGACAGATATGGAAAGGGAAATAGACTGTTATATAATTGTAGCTGGAGGCTTCAGTACTCCTTTCCCTCATCAGAAGAACCAGTAGCAGAAAGCTGGCATCTTGAATCACCCACGATTGTCCCTGAATAACCCTAGTTGGTTTCTTCCTCATTGTTTCCCACCACGATATAAATAAATGTGGAACTGCTGAACCGTGGTGTTCATAGAACCAGGAATGTGCCCAAAGTTTTGATATGAGCTTCAGATAAACCAGGTACCTTCCAACTTGGATGAGGTGACTGTTGTCTTGATCACTGTGTCCTCTTCTTCTGGCCTAAATCCCACAACCAACTGATTGCTGTCATCCAGGGCCACATTCTCAAGTTCAGTTTCCAATAAATTGCAATCCTGGACCTTTTGGCACAATCCTGGATCTGTCTGCCTCCTTCTTCAGCCCCCTGGTGTCCTAGGGCTGCTTCCCATACACTGCGATCAGGTGGTTCTGGAACACTAGAAAGACTGACTAATCCCATGAATCATGATTGAACTAATACCTAGTGCACATTCTACCCAACAACAGTGAAATTTGTATTCTCAAGTATACATAGAACATGCTGCACTGTTGACAGTATCCTGGGTCATCAAATAAATGTTAACAAATTAAAACTAGACATAATAAAAGAGGATCTATGGTAATAACAGAGTTAAACTTGAAATTAATTATGTAAATCCCCAATACACAATATACTTTTAATCTGTAGGTCAAAAGAGTCTCAAGGGAAATTATAAAAAAATTCAAACAATGAAAATGAGCATCAGTATGTCAAAATTTATGAGATCCAGTAAAAGCAGTACAAAGAAATTTAGAACATTAAATGTTTATATTAGGCAAAAAAGAAAATTAGTTTATAAATACCTGAGAAGCAAATATCAATCATTTATCCATCTCTGATTAATGTATAGAACTACTTTATCCTTCAGATGAAGGAAGTATATCACTTAACTACTTTTAGTGCAGTAATAGCAATTATTTGTGAATTGCTAATCTAAAGAAAAGTTATTTTACTAACAATATTTGGTAGCAGATGAAGAAAGATACATGACTTAGTTACTTTTCCTGTTGCTGAAACAAAATACCTGACACCCAAAGTTAAAGGAGGAGAGGTTTATTTATCTCATAGTGTGTAGAGGTTCCAGTTCCGAGCCGGCTGGCTCCAGGCAGGGGAACATGGCACCGGAGAGTAGTTCTTGGCAAGCAGAAGGCAGCAGAGAAGCAGTGCAGGACCCGCAGCGAGCAACCGCAGCTCTCTGTCAGTCTCCCATCTTTTATCGAGGTTACCCGCCCCTAGGGTACCCTTAATCCTATCATGGCATCATGAATCCGTCCCGGCATCACATCCTTGGTCCCAGCACCCCTCTCCCCAGATCCAGCCACCTCCAAAGAGCACCCCATGACCACATGAGGCTTTGAGTACATACCTAGACACAAGCCATAACAATATATTGGGATCTACTTTTTAAGAAGTAGTAGTAACTCAGGATGAAAAGAGAGAAAGATATAACAATAAACTGGTAATTTATGAGAAAATTATAACTTTCCAATAAATGTAAGAATGTCTAATATTACTAATAAAAGAAATATACATTAAAACAATGTAGTTTTGGCCTACAAAATTTATAAATATGGAAAAATAATACCCTGTTGGTAAGTATGCTAAAAACGTCTTAATAAATTAACAAAGAATTAAAATTATTAATTGTAATTTATAGATAGTTTAACACTGATCAGTGTTTTATATTTTTTTTCTGGTAATAAACTTAAAAGACCAGGAGATAAAAATTGGTAGATTATCTTAAAAGATGAAGAACAACGCATAAATAAAATGGAAAAGAAAACGTCAAGAATCCGAAGGCTCAGGATAACTGGACATAAGAAAGAAAAACATACAGAAATAATTATAAATTAACTACTGCATCATAATTCTGCCATATTTAACTAGGAACTAACGAAAGTCTAGATTGAAATGTGGATGCAAGCAGTGACAGGTGCAGCTAACATGAAACTTCTTTCTGCAAGTACAGTTCCTCTAGTTCCTGCGATTTCCCGAATGAAGTGTCTGTCCCACACTTTCACAGAAAATTGTCTACCAGTACATTATGGTTAATTTTTCCTATGATTTTTCTACATAGAAGAACCCACCTCTCATCTTTCCAGCTATTCCTACCTGATCGCTATTAGCTGTGCTGCATGTACATCCAAATTGTATCTATATTCACTCATGTATTTTAAATAACTAGCTTAAATTGCAATGAAATTGCACCCTGTGTTTTGCATTCATTTACTAAACCCTGGCACGGCGGTCTCAGTACTTATTCAATGCTTGCTAGTGGATTACTTATAGCTGTACTACTCAAGAGATCATGTAAATCCTCCTTTCATCTTGAGAATTGTAGGTTTTGGATACAGAAAACATTTTTGTAATACCTGTTTTATCACAGTGTTTTGGTTCTGACACTGTTTTTATTAAAACTTGCCATTTACAGGAATTTTGACTTGAATCATTTTCCAATCACACTAGGTGCTGAAGCTATGTGCCTGATAGATGGGAGGCTTTTGCTTTATTGTTGAGTTTTAATATTTTTGCATATACCCTCCTTGTTCCTTCCTGTGTTTTTCCAAATTAACAAAGATAAGTCCCCTACTACAAATTACCTGTAAATTCAATGTTATTTTTCTTGAATTTGAAGCCCTGGTTATTTTGTAGAGAAAAATACATAAAGGAATGTAGCCTCATATAAATTTATTGCCATTACCATAAAATAGTAGCTCACATGATTAACTGATGACAGAACATTAGGCTATTTCATATGGAAGTCAATTTTCTTTTAATTTGAAATATCACTAAATCATAATTTAAGTATGGACTTGTGAGCTTTTTCTTTTAATCACCCTATTATCATGAAAATGGGGAAAGATTCTTGCTTTTCATACTCTTTTTGTCTTTATGAGTTACTTCAATTTTTCTTCTTTTCTTGTCAGCATTTTAGAGACCTTTTGTTTTTCAGTGCAAGGAATTGAACTGAAAACCTTCACATTGAGCTATATTCCTACCCACTCTTAAAACAGATTCTCATTAAGTCTCTAAATTGCCTAAGCTGGAGTCAAATTTGCAATTTTCCTGCCGTGCCTCTAGAGGGCTGGGGTTACAGGCGTGTGCCACCTACAGAGTTTTTAAGTTATTTTCACTTTTGGTGCTGGAGATTGAATCCAGGGCCTCGTGCATGCTAAGCTCGTGCTGTACTACTGAACTATGAATCTGATGCTGGCCAAAAAAAGGGGGGAGGTGTTGAGGGGAAGGAGGGGGAAGAATTGAGATGTGTTATGTACCTATACCAACTTCCTGCAATGACTGTAACCATTATATACTGCAAACATGAACTAATAAACTTAAAAAAATAAATGAAAAATATTTTCTAGGAAACATAACTTTTGAAACTATGGTGGAAATTCTCCGAGATAAACCAAGTGGCATTAACATGGAGGGAGGGTTCCTGACCACTGCGAGCATGGTTTCTGTTCTACCTCGAGACTCTAGCTTGCCTTGCATTCACTTCTTCACAGGGACCCCTGACCCTGAGAGGTGAGTGTACAACAACAGAAAACCAGTCAGGGGCCATGGGATTATTTTGTCTGGTTGAAGTTCTGTTACACAAATAGCACAATAATTGCTTGTTGCATTTTTTGCTTAGATTTTAGTTAGCAATTTTCATATGTATATAACTTGTTCTCTTTTTTTTTTTTTTTTTTTGAGACAGGGTCTTGCTTTGTAGTTCAGGCTGGCCCTGAGCTCACTATGGTGCCCAGGCAAGCCGCCGTGAACTCAGCAATCCTCTTGTCTTTGCCTCCCGAGTGCTGGGATTACAGGCGTGAGCCACCACATCCGGCATTGTGGTATGCGGTGTTGATTGTTGGTGGGCGTGTCTCCACGCCCAGCATTACATGTAGTTACCGGGATCAAACTCAGGACCTTGCGCTTGCGAGGCAGGCGCCAGAACCACTGAGCTAACCCTCCGGCCCTGTTCTCATTTTTATAAGAAGAAAAGGTTAATAGTTTCTAGTTATTCCAATTCATCTTTCCCACAAATATATTTAGCATCGTGAAGAAATTAGATAGCTTTTCTTACTCAGATTTTACACATTACAACTTTAGATGATTCATCATAGCTACTAAGTAGGCCAAATGTTGTAAAACAAAGTACCAGTTGCTTGTTACATCTTTAGCACTTTATTTTTTTATTTTTGAGACAGGGTCTCACTTTGTAGTTCAGGCTGGCTCTGAGCTCACTATGTAGCCCAGGCAAGCTTCAAACTCAGCAATCCTCCTGTCTCTGCCTCCCGAGTGCTGGGATAACAGGCGTGAGCCACCACGCCCGGCACTGTGTATGCGGTGTTGATTGTTGGTGGGCGTGAGTCTCTATACCCAGCATTGTATGTGGTTACTGGGGATTGAACTCAGGACTTTGTGCTTGCGAGGCAGGCGCCAGAACCACTGAGCTAACCCTCTGGCCCATCTTTAGCACTTTTATAGACTAAGTCATTAATATCTCTTACAAAACTTAATGCACATTACACTTAAAAATTATTTTATAAGCTGGGCATGGAGGTACATGCCTGAAAGCTTAGTCCTTGGGAGAAAGGAAGGAACAGGAGTTCAAGCCCAGCCTGAACTACACAATGAGCAAGTTCAAGGCCAGCCTGGGCTACAGAACGAGACCCCATCTCAAAAGAATCATTTCTATTCACTGTCCTTCAGAATTATGGCCTTTCATATTACTTTTCAAGAAGACAGAATGAAACCTGTGCCCTTTTACCACCCCAAATTGTATTCCTCAACCTATAGCATTGAGGATTATTCTTACTCTAGGAAATGACAAATTTTAGATCATTGACAGTGTTTAGGTGCCAGGCTACTAGGTCTATGGTAATATAAGGCTAAATAAAGCATTGTCTCCTTCCCTAAATGAGATCCTAATATAACAGAGGAGGTAGACATGGGCATACCTAATATGCTAGGAACACATTAGTATGTGACTTTTTTTTTTTTTTGAGACAGGGTCTCGCTTTGTAGCTCAGGCTGGCCCTGAGCTCACTGTGTAGCCCAGGCAAGCCTCGAACTCAGCAATCCTCCTGCCTCTGCCTCCCGAGTGCTGGGATTACAGGCGTGAGCCACCACGCCCAGCACTAGTATGTGACATTTTTGACAGAAACTTTTAATTGTTCGAAGATGCAGAATAATGTTGGAGATATATGTATATATATATATATATATTTAATACTGGTGATTGAACTCAAGACCTCGTGCTTGAAGCAGTGCCACTGAGCTACATCCCTTTGCATTTTGACATGTCAGCTTAAGACTTTCTCCTAGGTCTGTTTTTAAGCCTTTTATATTTGTGCCACATATTTCACAATTATCGGATACATGTTCACCAACATTTGACCTTGAACGTCCAGTTAAAAAGGCACAGTTTAAGCCCGACAGAAGACATCTACTCTACCAGGAACACCAACAGGCTCTGGAATTAACTGATACTAATACGGTATGATTAAGTTATATTATTTGTTATATCAATAGATAGTTTAAAATGTGATTCAATCCAGATTTTGAACTTTAGAGTGTCAACTCTTTTCTTTTTTTCCTGTAAAAAAGATTTAGGAATTATTTAGATGCACAGCTTATAGTACAGCTGTGTTATTTTATACCTTTGTTTAGGAAAATGTGGGCTATGATTAGTTTTTAAAATTTTCCCCTTTATTGAATTTATTGGTACATTTTAGGTTTACATTATGATCACATTCATAAATGACAAGTTGTACCTGTATATGGCTTGTCTTGATTCTCACTTTTTCCCATCCCCCTGCCTTCCCTACAATCCACCCCCTTTATACATAAGCTTTGTTTCTTATGTTTGTTTGGTTTCCGGTTTTTGCCTTTTTACATTTTTAACAAATTTTTAATTTTTTGAGACAGGGTCTCACTTTGTAGTTCAGGCTGGCCCAAAACTTACTATGTAGCCCAAGTTAGCCTCGAACTCACAGCAACCCTCCTGCCTCTTCCTCCTGAGTGCTGGGATTACAGGTGTGAGCCACCACACCTGGCTGTTTTTTCCTTTTTACCATCAAGTTTTTCTTTCCCTTCTTTGCTGTTCCCTAGCCACCCCCTTATTTACCCTTTCCCTTTGAACATTTTCTTCCTATTTCACATACTTTCTGGACCTCATTTTTACCTTCAGTTTTGTTGTTGTTGTTGTTAAACTAAATTGCCACTTGACATTTTTACAAACTAATACTGAAATAAAAATTCAAAGATGGGTACTATTTTAGGCTTTATTTAATAGGCATTAATTGTTGATTGTGAATATAAAATGGAGGTAAAATAGTGGAACTTCAGAGAAGTGTTAGTGAGCTGAATTCTGGTCCTAGCTCTGTAAATAACTTTTTGTGTTTTAGGGAGAGCTAAATCTGCTAGTAGTTTCAATTTACATTTCTTGATTACTAGTTAGACTGAAAATCTGTTTTTATTACTCAGATATTCTTTTAAATGACTTGGCTATATTTTCTTAGCTATTTCTTAATTGATTCTAGGTTCTGTTGCTTGTTACCTCAGAGAGGCAAAAACACAAATATTAACTGCTACCTCACGTTTCTTTTTACACGGGCGAGTTACTGTATTGCCCAGGCTCAAGTAACCCTGGGTTCAGGAAACCCTCTGCCTCAGCCTCCTAAGGAGGTGGGAATACGGATACAGTGCATACTACCATACTCAGCTCAGAAAAAAATTAATCAGTTAACATTTGCTAGTCCTTTCCTTTAAGGCATCTTGATTTCATGCTCCAAAAGAGCGGCCTTGTCTCAAAATGAATATAATGTCTGTATTTTTTGCAGTATGTATATGTGTTTTAAAAAACTGTTTTGGTCTTTAATTCATCTGGAATTTATGAATATCATTAAACAGGATGTCTAAATGTGTTTTCCAAAAAAGATAACCAGTTATTCTATATCATTTATACACAAAATTCATTTTTTCTCCTGATATGAAATTTTTCATAAAATGGTATGAAAATAAAATTGCATACAATTTTTATTGAAGACCACACTAAAAATCTTTTTTTGGTGGCATTCTGCTTATAATTCCTGAAATATAAAAAATTATGTTCAGGGCTGGAGATTTAGCTCAGTGGTTCCAGTGCCTGCCTCGCAAGCGCAAGGTCCTGAGTTCAATCCCCGTTAACCACATACAATGCTGGGCATGGAGACTCACACCCACCAGCAATCAGTACTACATACCACAGTGCCAGGCGTGGTGGCTCATGCCTGTAATCCCAGCACTCGGGAGGCAGAGACAGGAGGATTGCTGAGTTTGAGGCTTGCCTGGGCTACATAGTGAGCTCAGGGCCAGCCTGAACTACAAAGCAAGACCCTGTCTCAAAAAAAAAAAAAATTATGTTCCATTTTTTCTTATATCTAACTTTTTTCTTATCTATGATATTTTTTTCTTTAGGTATCCTAGACTGACAATGGAGATCGTCAACAATTAAAAACACTTGTTCTTTTCTGGGCTGGGAAGGGGCTGTGGCTCGGGGGCACTTGTCTGCCTGTGTCAGGTCCTCCCTAGGTCTTGTCCCCAAATTGCAAAGAAAGCAAACACCTCAACAAAAAGTGCTTCTTTTTGTAAGAGTCATGAAATCTCTTATTGTTCTTTCTTGAAACAAGTGAGAGAGAAAATTTCTTTTAGCTGCTTTTCTCTTGAACATTACTGATCTGCTTCTTTAATTTGATATAATTATCCCTAAATATATATATATAAAGATCTTAATTTCTCAAATTTCTCTACCTCAATTTTCTACAAACATTGCAATGCATAATTAATATATTCTTATTTGTCCTGTTGTTTAGTCTCTTGCTATTTATTAGTACTATAAAGTATTCTTTTTTCAAACTAAAATAATACTTTTAGTATTTACTGTGAAGTATTTAAATAATACTTTAATGGATAACAATCTAGAGCAATTATTTTTCTCTAAAGAATTTCATTTATTCTATATCAACAGAATAGGGGTGATAACCAAACTAGAAATAGAACCAGAATGAACAAACTTTGTCTAGAGAGGTGGGTTGCAATTTAGTTAGATTCATGGAGTATATTTATTTTTATACTTTTAATTTTTCAGGAAAAAGCCAAAACAATGTTGGACAACATGAGGAAGCTGGAGAAAGAACTATTCAAAGAGATGGAATCAATACTCCAGAAAAAGCATTTTGACATGGATGAAATTGTTCATCTCTTTTCTCAGTGTACAAAAGATGAAATTAGAATTTATAAGAATTTATAATTTATTAGTTCTTAGTGCTTAAATAAATGGTTACCAATCTTCCTCAATGCTAGAATTTATTGTCTTAGTAAATGACATATACCTACCTTGAGCAGATCTGATTACTTTTTATAGCATACAAGTCACAGTTTGTTGATCGAATATAAAGTCTTGCTGAAATACTGAGAAAGAAAACACTGGAATCACATATGATGGGATAGCTAGGTGTAACTTTAAGTAGTATGTTATTTCTTTTAGCCACAATGACGATTTATTGTCACAATGATTAAATATTCAATCTGCATAAAGCATAAAACATTAACATGATGTATAGACTTGGCTATTATATCCAGAACTCAGCTTTTTAGTATTGAAAAATATCTCAAATGATGAGGTTTGTTTTTTTTTTTTTTTTTTTTTGAGACAGGGTTTCACTTTGTAGTTCAGGCTGGCTCTGAGCTCACTATGTAGTCCAGGCAAGCCTTGAACTCAGCAATCCTCCTGTCTCTGCCTCCCGAGTGCTGGGATTACAGGCGTGAGCCACCACGCCTGGCACTGTGGTATGTGGTATTGATTGTTGGTGGGCGTGAGTCTCTACGCCCAGCATTGTATGTGGTTACCGGGGATCGAACTCAGGACCTTGCACTTGCGAGGCAGGCGCTGGAACCACTGAGCTAATCCTCCGGCCCGATGAGGTTTTTTTTTAAAAGGCAAATATTAACTATGTTTAAGAAGAAAAATTTCCAGATTTACATAGTCTTTGTCACCTTCATGTATTAATTCTGCAGATATTCTTTTACAAAATCCAACATGCTCTTTGTCACCATTTGGCTGACCAGTGAACTTAAGAGCTTTAGTCATCCTGCCTCCTTCCCTTCCTCTTCTCCCTTGGAAACCATTGCTTTTGTCAGAATATTTTATATTTGCAATCATACAGTAAGTAGCTTTTTCAGATTGGTTTAACTTACTAGTATCATTAAGATTCTTCAGTGTCTTTTCAAAGGTTGGTAGATTATTTCTTTTTAGCATTAAATAATATCCTCCCAGGCCAGGGATGTAGCCTCCTTGGCAAGTGCAAAGTCCTGAGTTTGATCCCTGGTACTGAAAAAAAAAAGATTCCTCATGTAGATATGCCACTACCTGTAATTGGTTGGCTAGGTACAGATTTTGACAATTTTGAATAAACCTACAAATACATGTGTAATCTTTTGTGTTGCTGTTTTCAACTCATCTTGAGTGAATAGCAATGTACACAGTTGCCAGATTGTACAGTAAGAGCATTTTTAGCTTGGTAAGAAACTGCCAGTTTTCCAAAGTGGCTACCATTTTGCATCCTCACCAATGATACTACTCCACATCCTTGTGGGCATTTGTTGTCATCAGTGTTTTGGATTTGGCCACGCTGATAGGTGTGTGTTGTCTTTCATTTTATCACCTTATTATGCTTACACAAGGTCTCCCTACATTACCCAGGCTGGTTAAGCTCCTGGGCTCGTGACACCCTCACCTAGTGCTGGGCCTGCAGAGGCACCTACTGTACCCAGCTGTTTCTCATTTTAATCTGCAGTCCCCAATGACATAATGCTGAGTGTTTCTTCATGCTCTTTTGTCGTCTGTACATCTTTGATGAGGTGTCTGTTCAGATCTTTTGCCCATTTTTTAATCAGTTCATCTTCTCGTTGTTTATAAACATCTTAAATACTCACGTTAAAAATCACAACCCTTAACAAATACCTACAACATCCTGTTGAACCACCTGCTTTTGGCTATACGTTATTGCATTTTTATATTTATTTATTTATTTATTTATTTATTTATTTATTTATTTATTTTTTGAGACAGGGTCTCACTTTGTAGTTCAGGCTGGCCCTGAGCTCACTATGTAGTCCAGGCAAGCCTCGAACTCAGCAATCCTCCTGTCTCTGCCTCCCGAGTGCTGGGATGACAGACATGAGCCACTGTGCCTGGCACTGTGGTATGTGGTATTGATTGCTGGTGGGCATGAGTCTCCATGCCCAGCATGTATGTGGTTACCAGGGATTGAACTCAGGACCTTTGCACTTGCGAGGCAGGTGCCGGAACCACTGAGCCAAATCTTCGGCCCCTTTATTTTTTTAAATGATTTCATCCATGTTCTTTCAAGTTTTTGAATGCCAGTGTCTTTCCTCATTGCTGCACTTTTTTATTTTTATTTTTTTTTTTGAGACAGGGTCTCGCTTTGTAGTTCAGGCTGGCTCTGAGCTCACTATGTAGCCCAGGCAAGCCTCGAACTCAGCAATCCTCCTGTCTCTGCCTCCCGAGTGCTGGGATGACAGGCATGAGCCACCACGCCCGACACTGTGGTATGTGGTATTGATTGCTGGTGGGCGTGAGTCTCCATGCCCAGCATTGTATGTGGTTACTGGGGATTGAACTCAGGACCTCGCACTTGCGAGGCAGGCACCGGAACCACTGAGCTAATTCTCTGGCCCTGCTGCACCCTTTCTTACACTGTTCCTTCCATGCGTACCCTTTAAGTAAGTAGTTCTTTATATCTTTTAGTTTTGGAAGACAGGCAGACTTCAGGGATGTTTTCCTTACACTACAGGTCAGGTCTCTCTTACTCTTGCAGCCACGTTTTCCTGATTATAACTATACCTTTATCACCTGTCTTCCACCGTACACTGGAAGCTGTTGAGTATAGGAGTTGTATTTGTCCTCACTGGCGTGTGCCCAAGTATTCAGTGCTGTGTCTGGTATATGCTAGATACTCAGCAAGTATTCACTGAATGAACCTCCAAATACAGTGATGGAAAGAATTCATGCAGCCCTCTTCTCTCCCTATGGAAATGTAAGATGGAGAGCCAGGTGTGGGCACATATGCTTGATCCCAGCAACCGGGAGGCCAATGCAGAAGGATCACCATGAGTTTGGGACCAGACTAAAAATATATAGGTTATGAAAATAAGCTAGACTATATGTACAACTTGGTAGCTTTTGGTAGTCTGTCACCCTGTTGCCTCTTTCCATATGAAAATGAGAATAACTGCAGGGGATTTAGCTCAGCAGTTCTGGCACTTGCCTTGCATGTGCAAGGTCATGAGTTCAATCCTTGGTACAAAAAAAAAAAAGAGAGAATAACTCACCAGATAAAAACAGAAATTACTATAAGGATATATATATATATTATATATATATATTTTTTTTTTTGAGACAGGGTCTCGCTTTGTAGTTCAGGCTGGCCCTGAGCTCACTATGTAGTCCAGGCAAGCCTCAAACTCAGCAATCCTCCTGCCTCTGCCTCCCGAGTGCTGGGATGACAGGCGTGAGCCACCACACCTGGCACTATAAGGATATATTAACTTATAAAACAGCTTGAGAGACTTTCATTGTGTAAATCCAATATGGCTTTTGGGTTGTGAGTATATTGTGAGTAATTAATGGCTTGGGGTATATTTTATTATTTTTTTTGGTGGTACCAGGGATCAAACTTGGGCCCTTGTGCTTCCAAGATAGGCATGGTACCACTTGAGCTAAATTCCAGGCCCTTGGAGTATATTTTAGAAAATGCAAGGATTTCCTAAATTTTTTCCATTGTAGGGTAAAAAAATGTAGCTGAGTTAAGCTTTTATGGGGTCAATCCATAAATGATATCTATCATAACTGTCTTAGTTACTTGCTCATTGCTAGGATAAAATATCTGATACCTACAAGTTATGATTACTTAATAAAACAAGGGAATAATTCAGTCATTTTATAGAATGCTAGTTTGATATTTGATATCAATTTATATACTAATCTTCAGGCAAAAACTTTGCCCTAGAAATAATTATGCTTTCTAGAATTTCGGAAAGTTAGTTTCTTATAAAATTTTCCAAAATAGGTTACTTAGTTGTCTTTTAATTACCTCAAATTTTTATCATGCAGAAGTTTACAGAACTTGTAGAAACTTAAAGTCTATCTTTTTCTGAATGGTGGTACCACTCATGATGTTGAACTTCATTTTAAACCACCATTTGTTGTGACTACTTATGCCCAGTTGTCTTGAGTAATTAATATTTTATAGAGATATGAGCAGACAACAACTTAGAGCTACTGTGTTCTGCAACTTTTAGAAAATTACTGGTCATTTATTATTCTGAAATACCAAGTATGCTTTATCTTTTCTAAAAGTTATGAAAGCTAAGCACAAGTTAGGCCTGGAATGACTGAGAGCTAAGGAAAGGAGTATGTCGATCAGTTTAAAAAGGGTAAGTTTTAATCAAAAGTGTATCCACTCACTTTCCCAGCTGTGGCTCTGCATATTAAAAATAATTAAATGTGGGGCCGGGGATTTAGCTCAGTGGTTCTGGTGTCTCCCTTGCAAGCACAAGGTCTGGAGTTCAATCCCTAGCAACCATACATCACAATGCCAGGTGGGCATGGTGGCTCACGCCTGTAGTCCCAGCACTCGAGAGGCAGAGGCAGAAGGATCCCTGAGTTCGAGGCTTGCCTGGGCTACAGGGTGAGCTCAGGACCAGCCTGAACTACAAAGCAAGACCCTTTCTCAAAAACAAAAAAAAATGCCAAAACAAAACAAATAATTAAATATATGTATGTCATTCTTTTTTTTTTTTTTTTTTTTTGAGACAGGGTCTCGCTTTGTAGTTTAGGCTGGCCCTGAGCTCACCCTGTAGCCTAGGCAAGCCTCAAACTCAGCAATCTTCCTGCCTCTGCCTCTCGAGTGCTGGGATTACAGGCATGAGCCACCACGCCCGGCACTGTGATATGTGGTTGCTGGGGATTGAACTCTGGACCTTGCGCTTGCAAGGCAGATGCTGGAACCATTGAGCTAAATCCCAGCCCATGTATGTCATTCTTAAAAGTTGTTTGCTGAGTATATAAGTGGGTGAGATCCTGTGCAGCACCTACAGGATCATGAAGAATAGAACAACTTAAGGAAATCTATTTAAGAAACCATTGAGAACTTACAGGTTAAGACTTCTAGGACATTTCCGGCTTTCGTCAGACCACTCAAAGAAAAGATGTCAGCAGTGCAAGTTAAAGTAAGTATTTTATTGAGGAACTTGCTTTGTGAGTGAGAAAGTAACAGTTACAAATATTTCCATTTAATAAAATTAGCATATCCGTAATCCTAAAAACATATCTTAAAAGCCTTTATTATCTGAAATGCCAGATCGTCCTGATTCAGGATTTTCTTTTAGATCTTCTATGGGAACAGATGCTGTAGATTCCATTCGTGCAAATAACAAAATCTATGTGGTGTGGCCTCTCCTAGGCCAAGAAGTTCACTGCTTAAGCTTGAGTTGCCTGCATGCATATGAGTTATATATCTTCAGTGTAACTACAAGAGTCACCTGGTACAGTAGTGCAGCTTTATGTCTACTCCTGAGCATTTAGAATCTCATCATGATCATAATTTTAAAAAGTTCTGTAGCAAGACAGTTCTGCTTTAAAACATCCTCATTCCCTAATCACAACTTAAAATAGTCAATATTTTAATAATGTAATAATTTAATAGTATGCTAAAGTATAATTTGTTAAATACACAAGTCTTCCATGCAGGTTTTAAAAAATATTATATATTTGTTGCATTAAAAGGGCAATGGCACTAACCCTTAATCTTCTAAATGGTTTTATATATTAAATACTAAAAATATGAGATAAATAAAAATCTGAACAAGTTTTAAGTGGAACCAGCATTGACACCTATTAAGTAGATGCTGATATGTCACATGAATACGTCCCTTTATCTTCCTGAAGACAAGGCTCTCCTGCCCAGTGCATAGGTCGAAGCCTAACCCGTAATGTGATGGTAGTGGGAGGTCATGAGGTTGGAGCTCTCATGTTGGGCTTAGTATCTTGGAGGGGGCTCAGGAGACCATATGAGGACTTGGCAAATTGGTACCACCTGTGGGCCAGCGGTAGGGACCTCACCACACTGAACCCACTGGCGCTTTAACCTTGGACTGTTCTGTGGTTCATAAACTATCTAGTGTACTGCATTTTGTTATAGCAGCCTTAATGATCTAAGAAAGAGAGAACAAGTTTGTTTAAATCCAGGGATTTAGCTCAGAGGCACTGTGTCGACTTTGCAAGCACAAGGACCTGGGTTCGATCCCCACCACCGCCAAAAACCAACATCAACAACAAAAAAATCTTAAAAATTTTCATACATACTTAGATTGAATTCAAAGGCAATGTAAGGATTCGAGTGCAAACAACAAAATGTATGTGGGTAAGACCCACATACAAATTTGTAAGTGTTGGGTTGAATTACATATAGTCTTTCTTTTTCACTTGCCCACAATAAAGTAGTATAGTTACCCTCTGTACTGCAATGCTTTGTGAAAATACCAAAAATGATCCATCATGTGGCAATAATTTTATAGCCTTTAAATGAATATTCTCAAGTTACTTGTGGTACAGAAGTTAAAGGTCAGGTTATACTTCTGTTGAAGGATTATGGAGGTAATAATACATATGAATGTGCTTAGTCCCTTTTTAATGGTATAGATTAGTACTTTGAATAGAAGAGCAAAAAATAGCAAAGAAGAAAGATAAGCCTTTTTATAAAAAAAGCATTGGTTCTACTTTTAAATTAGTATTTGTCAAAGAATGGAAAAACTAAAAATAAGAACCTTGCATTAGAATCATTAAAATTCATTTTTAGAAAGTGCTATCATAAATGTAAAGTTGTCAAAATGTAAGGTCCATCTCACTGGCAGTGCACTGCTAAATTTGGCAGTTTAAAGGAAGGGGGAACTGAATGTTGATTTTGAAATTATAGCAAACAGTTGCAGGGAGAAGTGCTTTATAATTGTCTGAATATTTGTATTTATAGTCATTATTATATTTTGGTTTGAGGTCCACTTTTTCTGATGTGTTTTGTTTTGTTTTTGTTTTTGAGACAGGAATTCACTATGTAGTTCAGGCTGGCCTTGCATTCACTATGTAGCTCAGGCTGTCCTCAAATTCAAGGTGTCCTCCTGTCTCAGCTTCCTGAGGGCTGGGATCACAGGCATGCAGCACCACGCCTGGCTTTTTCTGATGTGTTTTTTACATAGAGAATCACAGAATGTTAGCACGGGGGAAGAAATGCATGTTGTGAGACTGCATAGAAGAAAGGGAGGCTGAGAAGTTGTAACTTGCCCAGAGTCAAACAACTAAAAAAGTAATTGATCTGGGGCTAGAATATGACTCCATACAGGCTCTCTCCTTCATGTTTAGGTCTTAGGGTACAGTGAGGATGGGGATGACTGCTCAGTCTCTTTATAGCTTTCCTGATTGGGGTTGCTTGCCTCGGTAGCTGGAGGAGACTGTTCAGGACTCTTCTGAAGAAACCTATAAAACAAGTACTCATCCCGAAATGCATATTCATTGGTAATGTGTTGGATGACTCCTCCTTGCACCAGTCTGTCCCCATATATCACGGCTTCCCCACGGTCCGAGGCAAGGCCGACTTCGATTAGCCAGTTCACCAGGTCACAGCCACAGAAGGTTCCAGCAGAAGTCTTCGCACCACACCTGAATGTCAAAGGAATGATTCACCCCTATGTTCTGTAAACCTGGTATCAGTACTGCATGACAGAGGACGACCAAAGAAAAACAGAAGGGAACAAGGAAAGACAGCATGGTAGTGAAATGCATGGCAGGAATGAAGCTATTCTAAATATTAAGGAGGTATTAACTTCCCTGATGCTAGAAAGACCCACTGGAGAGAAATTAAATGCACCAGTAATGCTTGTGAAAACAGAAGTGCTTAACCATGAAAATGAATGACACAAATAAGGTAAAGGAAACATCAAAGAGATATGTTTTATAGTAGCATGATCTCTTTTATGATCAAGTCTATCCTGTAGAGCTGAATATTATATATTTTCTAATTTATATCCTCCTATACTGTTATTTATCTCAGAAACATGAAGTATCCTTTGCAAGCTCTTAAGTGACTGTTTGACCAAACTACTCAAATCAATCTTTATTTTCAGTTCCTAGTGCCCACAAATAGCTCCTTAGTTGTTCGAGAAGCCAAGACAATCATGCTGATATGTTTATTAGGGATTTGCTTCATTAGGAAGCAAGGAAAGAGTAAGATCTGTCTTGGTATAAACTGAAGCCTTTTAAAATGTACTTTGAGTCTACTTGATTATTTAAAATTTGTCTTTCTACGCAAATGTAGGGCGACTTAAGTATGGTAAGGGAAAGAGAAAACCCCAGTTACAGGAAATATGTACAATATGCAAGACAATAAGAATCTGTCCACAGCATCAGTCAAGCTGTGAAATCTAAAGTGCTTAACAGCAGAAAATAGTGGCTGAAGACTGAGAGGGAATGAAAGTTAGGTGACAAAACTTTAAAATGTTTCCACATAAGTAAGATATGTTTGAGTTTTGTATAAGAACAAAGGTGAGCAGACATAAAACACTGTCTCAAGTATGTAAAATCACAGTATTTTAAACATCAGTATTTTAATTAGTGATAAGATCTCTTAACTTATGCTTTGTAACTGCAAACATCACTTTCAATAAAAACCTGAATATTGCAAGCTGTGTCTGGGCCTGCTTCCCACATGATGACTTTTGATAGCCTAATACCTCCATCTTCAACACCAACTGAATCCCATTTGTTTCTGGCTGGCTGTGACCAGGCAGCTCCGACAGATGCCCATGGGGTGCACAGAATGTCGGATTGTGATGCTGTACAGGGTGCAGAGCCTGCATGGGGCAGGGAACAGGCCAGGATATTACCAGCTGGTGCCCACTCAGCCATCTGGGACAAGGCAACCTGGCATTTCTGCAAATGATAAGACGCATGCTTCCTGACAGTTGGCCAGCACGACAGGCCTCAGAGCTAACACAGTTTTCTTTTTCAATTTTAAAAAGCAGTTTTACATTGTTAAAACTACATGTAGATGATCTCTTGAAATAATAGTGCTCAGCTCTTTAAAGAAAAGAAACTAACTTTTCTTCAGAGGTTACTGCTGCCAGAAATTGGGCAAGGCTCATCACAGAAATGTTGTCATCTACTTCAAACAACCAAAAGTGTCGGTTTTCAAAGGAAACAAAAACCAAGGTTTAGCGAATTGAATTTGCCCAGTGCCACACAGGTGAGAAGTGGCAGTTGAGGAGCTGAGTTCTGGTATTATTCCACGCTCAGCAAGTCCCCTTCCACTCCCTACACCACAGGTTACCTTCTGATTACAGTCATGTAAGTTCAATATAGTGGCACAGGTCACTAAGCCAGCCTAATAGAAACTTTCATAAATTTCCAGAATTTGATTGATACCTATAAAGGTATTACATTCTTTGTTTTCTTTTCTCTTTCATGACATCCCAAAACACTGGCCCCAAATCATTTGTTCATTCAGTTCAACATTTCTTGCTGCAGCACATCCCACACCTTAGGGATGAGAAGAATAAATACAATGGCACAGACTAAAAGTTAGGACTTGAGATGAAATATAAACAGCAGAATTAAGGGGTGGAACTTTCATTTCATTGAAAACTGCATTAGTAATATAAAACAACAGCACTAAAAGGTGGAAATAAAAAATCACTTCTAAATCCAATGTATTTCAAAGCTTTGTGAGAGACACTAATGGCTAACATGAAGTGAATGTTAATATCCCACTATGTTCTGGTTTATTGTAAAGTCTTCACATTTTGTGTAGAAATTAGAGGCATTAGGGAAATTTTAAAATATTAAAATCAAAGCAATATGGCTGTGGTTCTTTTATATGCAATTTCTCAAACTATAAAGTGACTCATAACTACTATCCTATTAAAACCTGAGATTAATCATCTCAAATACAGTACAGTTGCTCCCTAGAACCAGAACTGAAAATGTCTTTACCTCCTCTCCTTGACGATGTTTCGGATGCAGAGGTCACGGTGATAGTGGATAAACTGCTGACAAGTCATTTTTATTTCCTCAGAAACAAGAGAATCTCTGTTGTCTGCTGTTTCTTTATTGTTCCATAGGAATTCAAGTCTGAAAACCAAAATAAAAGGCTACCTTTAAGGGGGAAAAGAACCCACCGAGAAAGAATCCTTCCTGCCTCACCCCCATCTGAGTGGCTATCACAGAGCTAGTCACCAAAACTGTCTACACACCCATCCAATATCAGTCTCCGAAGCAGAAACATACTGATACCACATTTGGTTTCTTCTTCCAAGCAGGCTAGATGAGGGCTTGACGATTCATACCCCTCCCGGCAAGTTGACCCATTTTAGTTTCTACCGAGAAATGTTTCTTATACCACATTTTGCTCAGAGATAATTTGGATATCAAGTATTTTATTTTGTCATCTTTCAAATTCAGAAACACAAATTCTGGAGTCTAGATTGGGAAAACAGTTTTGTTTCTTCCCATCCAGACAATGGAACTGTTGACTCTTTTGCCTTAACATTATTAAGCTGATAGCTAAGTTCGATGACTTTCCTATTATGCTTTTCCTTTATGAAATGATTCTGACCCTGGCAATGAGACTTTGGTGAAGATGATGGCGATGGTAGTGATGATGTGGTGAAGGAGGAATAAGAAAGAAAAACAGATACCGTTTACTGGACACTTCTCATGGAGCAGGTAGGATGAATTCCATTAGCATTTTTAGTTTCTACTGATTTTGACATAGGAAGTAAATGAGGAGTTACAAAGATTTGCACCCTCAGCCTCTTCCTCCCATTGCTAAGTTCAACTATTCCCACTTGTTTTTTTATAAAGAAATTTTTGATTTTAATTAAAATAAATTCTTCACTAAGCCAATAAAGACCCAAAATTTAGAAAGAAAATTTGAGTTTCCTGTAAGTTGTCAGTTTAATAGAAAGAGGGATCCTGTTGTCAAAGGAGAAAGACAATCAAATATAGACCTTTGGGGGCACACCACCTACTACTTCCATTTCTAAAGACATTTTCAAGTTTCATTTAACTTTATGTAGTTAATAGCATAGAAATCAGCATCCATCAGTTCTTGTTAAAATGCAAATTACATTGCTGGATTTATAATAGTTTTAACATTTTCTCTGCAATCATTTACGACAAATATGTGAATCAACAGATAACCTTCGGTGAGATATTTTGTGGTCGCTTAGCAGTTACTAAAGGTACAAACTACCAGGATCTTAATAGAATGGCTTTGTTGTCACTTTTAAGAATATAGATTTATTTCAAAACTAAATTTACCTTCTTTTGAAAGGTAGGATGATTAAATGTTTGTCCAAGCCAAAGATTCCAAAGGAAATAAATCCCTAGAGAAGAAAATAAATTTGTTTTTTTTTTTTTCTGAGTACAACAGAAAAGCAAATCTGTAGTGACTACAGTGACATTTTCAGTGAAACCCACAATACAGGTTCCCTAAAATTCAGTACCTGGAGGCAGACTTGCTACTGCGCTGCCTCTTTTCCAATCATCCTGTGCTATGAATTATGAGTGAGACAAAGCAGTGCTGAGCCAGCACATTAGCACCATAGTGTACTGAAGAAAAATGAAACCATTGACAGGCTAGAGGTCTTTGTTTCTCCCTTTTGAAAAGAACGTATTTCCCATTTTGCTTAAGTGTTTATCTTTCTGTTAAAACTTCATAAATTATGTAAGTAGTAAATGCCACTGTATCTAATTACAATGCAGTAACTGGAGAGAATTTGAGTAAAGGGTTACTGGCTAGTGGCTAGGACAGGCGGTAGAAGGATCTGGGTGACCAGGCACAGAGCAGGACAATTTAGGACTATTTGAGAGAGAGGAGATGAGAGCTGCCATTTGTCAGAGGTCCTGGGGTGCAGGTTGGTGGGATGTGGGCTGGTATTATACGAAGGGGCTGATTTTCCTCACACCCCAAACTCCAAACAGACAGAAGGAATATCTTACTCTTAGAGGAAAACAGGGTGGGAATGTTTCTGTGTCTCTCTCATTCCTTTGAACCCCTTGGGACAAGCTGTCTGGGCAGCATTTTAAGTGAACCATTCCCGGCATTAGCTCTGTTCATGACAAAACCCAGCAGAGCAGCTTTCTCAGTCCTTGTCCTGGGTGGCCTGGCGTGGAGTGGGCTTTCAGGATGCAAAATATTATGGGAGACTACGACTTCAAACCTAGTCATTTGTAGTTCTTGGTTACAAAGGCGGATCTCAAGTAGTACTACTAAGTGACATTGGTAGTCAGTAGCTCCTGGGATGCTCCTGCCTGCAGTAAACTGATTGAGAAATGTTCAGTCCCATTTCTCCTACCACTAACGGCAAAACAACTGGAAACTAATATTAGGAAAGAAACTTACAGGAGCATTTACTGAAAAGTCACACCAAAGTCTAATAGCATATTATTTCAGATTTAATAGGCAAACAGTGATTTCAAACGGTATTTTTTTCAACTTGATACTCAACATACCAACATTCTCTAATTAAAACAATAAAGGGTTCACTCGGAAGACAGAGGCAGGAGTATTGCTGAGTTCAAGACTTGCCTGGGCTACCCAGTGACTCAGGGCCAGCCTGAACTACAAAGCGAGACCCTGTCTTCAAAAAAAAAAGGGTTGGGCTGAGGCTCAGTAGCAGAACATTGATGAAAAGACCAAATATTTAAAACTGCACATAAAATATTTCCCAATATTAAAAGTATCATTTATCATGAAACATCCATTGTAACAATGACATGAACATATACAATAGAATCTATTACATTACTCTGTGGAATTTTATTTTTCTAATTTTTAAACTGAAAGGAAAGTACTCTGTAGGTATTTTGTAGTGTTTAAATGAGATAATGCAAAAATGCTTAACAATGTTTGGGACAAAGTAGGCTCCAATTTACTTATACACTGCATTTCTTTCTTAATTTCTTCTTTATTTTCTTTTTTTTTGGAAAACCGGTCTTGCTTTGTAGTTCACGCTGGCACTGAACTCACTAGGTAGCCCAAATTAGCCTTGAACTCACAGTTATCCTCCTGCCTCTGCCTCCCGAGTGCTGGGATAACAGGCCTGAGCCACCACACCTCGTACTGTGGTATGTAGTACTGATTGTTGGGGAGCATGAGTTAGCACACCAAGTATTGTTGTTTATGGTTACCAGGGATAGAATTCAAGAGCTTTTACTTGCTAGGCAGGCGCCAGAACCACTGAGCTAAATTTCCGGCCCTATACTGCATTTCTTAAGAAAGATTTAAATACTTGTTGTACAGGAAGCATCAAAATGCAAACAGAAGTTTGTTCATCAACTTAAGTGGTTAAAGTAAGGTTTCAGGTAAGGTGAGTTATGTTCCAAAGTGAGTTGTTGTGATCACAAAAATGTTTTAAAAGAATGTAGGATATTTTGTTCCCAATTAAATTATCATTCTTTACCTCAAAACCGAAGCAAAGAGCTGTTTGGAATTTTTGGTTGAAACAGTGTACATTCTGATGACTTTAGCCAATATAATAATTCATCTCTACTGGAAGATAGCAGCTGTCAGCTGTCATGTACACCAGCAGCTGGCAAGCAAACTAAACCCTGGTGATTTAAAAGCAGACAACATGTGCACACACACCCCTCCCCCACCCAATCAACTCATCCAAGAAAACAAAAACCTGTCAAAGTTCTTAGTAAATAATACCTGACCAAAGTTAAACACTGCACAGAAAAACTGTAACTCAACATAGAGTCGTCCAGGTTCCTGGTTGAATAACCACCATAAACAACTGGAAAGATTCTGTAAAGGAAGAAGAAAAGAGTACTTTAAAGTATACCACACTCATCATTCCTCTCTACCCAGAGCACCGCACAATAACTTATCTACTTAATAATTAGAGGGAAAAGACTAACGGGAAAAACACTGAGAGAATATAGAGGCTTTGTCTTTCAAACAAGAGGTTTCAACCTCTTCTCCCGACAGGTGTCATTCAAACAGCATCTATTCTGATCGGAGCTGAAGCAAGAAGACAGGAGCAATAATGTAGGAGCTTACATAATATACTCGGGCTCTGACTGGCCCGAGACAGAACTGACTTTAAAATTAGATCTACACGATGAGCACCATTATATCACTAGGCAGCAATTCTTAGCAGGGTTTCTTATTTTTTTGATTTTTGTTCTTAAAAAGAAGGAGGTAAGAGTGTTACCGACAGATATTACACTCTATAAAGAGCATCGGACTGTGAAAAGGTTCATGAGTTACATGATCCATCTCCCACTCTGGGCAAGTTCCACTTGAATCATCTCAGCAAATTAGGTGATAACTGACAATTTACCAAAAGATGAGTATATAACTAATAACCCTTTATAATTAAAGAAATGGATACTTCTTTTTTTTTTTGAGATAGGGTCTTGCTTTGTAGTTTAGGCTGGCCCTGAGTCATTATGTGGCCCCAAAAAGCCTCGAACTCACAACAATCCTCCTGCCTCTGCCTCCCAAGTGCTGGGATTATAGGCCTGAGCCACCACACCAGGCACTCTGGTATGTGGTTTGCTGAGGATTGAACTCCAGACCTTGCATTTGCAAGGCAGATGTCAGAACCACTAAGCTAAATCCTTGGCCCAAGAAATGGATACATTTTTTAAAAGGTATTTTAGCTGAGAATTTAACTCAGTGGCGCGCCACTTGCCTTGAAAACCCAAGATTGTGAGTTTGATCCCCAGTTAAGCAAAATAAATAAATAAATTTTAAAATGTTTATTACTAAATTATCAAATTAAAATTTTTTATAATTTCAATGCTGATGAGTATAAAACTGTATTATCCCATTTTAAACGATTTAGTAAAATGCATCTGAAGTCACAGAAATATACTTTTTGATCCAGCGTTATTAAATTTAAGAATACATCATTAGAAAACAAAGTAGGGAGATGTTCATTAGAACATTTTGAAAATCTAGAAATAATTCATAAGGAAGTGGTTGAGAAAATTATAATGTATGTCTCCTGTGGTTTACTCAGGAGCCATTTTAAGTATGAACACTAGGTAGCATCATGAAAATGCTTGAAAAAGGAAAAAACAGAACAAAACAAAAATGTGCTTGAAAATTAGAAGGAAAGGGCTGAGGGCATAGCTCAGTGGTAGAGCATGTGCTTAGCATGCATGATGCACTGGGTTTGATCTTCAGTACAAATAAAATAAAGCAGTACTATGAGATGATGGGTATTTTCCTATTTTCTGTTATATTAAGTAGTTATGGTATTTTCATAATTAGAAGTATTTTAAAAGCTTTATCACCTGAGGAATATCTGCTGAGAGATAATTTAGACATGTTTCCCATAGACACTTGTTCCCAGGAATAAGTGGCTCTGCACACTTCTGGTTTTAATAAATTCCAGGTTCAGAGCACAGATTGAGTAAGTGCTTCTAACAGAGTAGGCTCCGGGAGAACTTATGCAACTGACTAAGAGGTGACTCTCCCACCCTACACTTCAGCTCAAGACCAGAATCCCGGTGCTTGTGCTACCTGACGCCTGGAAAGTGGTAACTAAGTTCCTTCCAGATGCCCAAGTCAGACCTTTGCTGAACATGTAAAGAAACGACTCTCAAATGAAATCGGAAGAAAATTTACAGCAAACAGGCCAATGATGAGAAGTAAACACAGCAAGACATGTCGAGTCAGTTGTGGGTCTCCAGTCTGCAGATACTGTTCCTCTTCCTGGGCTAATATGCAGCTCTGGGAGTTACAGCGACTTACACAGTGATCATCTATAAAGCAGTAAGCATGACAATTTGTAATCAGAGCTTTTTATTTGAATGCATTTTAAATTTATAATGACTTCCTAAGAGAAACAACAAAAAAGCACATTCAGCTGAGAATCAGTATATAATTTTGGCAAAATTGGAGGAGAGCTTCTTCATGCTGTTTTAAGAATTTTAGTCGTAGAGTGTTTTTAATATGAAAGACACAAGTAGTATGTAATAGTTCCCCTTTTATATCACTCAACTATGTTTGCTCTCTATATAATTTAAACTATATAATTATCTATTAATATATATCATAAATTATAATTATATACATGATTTTTCAAAGACTAAATTAATAATTCAAGACTCACCTGTGAAAGATCTCCCAATTCATCATAAATGCCCTATTGTGACTAACTATAAAAGAAATTTACTATTAACTTTTGTCTTTTCTGAAAGAGGTTAAAATTTGCCTTCAAAATGGCTAGTAAAGTATCAAGTAAATACTATACATTACATTTTGTTCACATCTGAAACAAACCCAGATTCCAGGTATGACTCCACTGACCTAAAATAGATGTGAATAATTTTTTTTTTTGAGGCAGGGTCTCACTCTGTAGTTCAAGCTGGCCCTGAACTCACTATATAGCCCATACTAGCCTTGAACTCACAGCAATCCAACATGAGGAATCTTTTATAAAAAAAAAGTTTAAATGGGCCAGAGGGTTAGCTCAGTGGTTCTGGCGCCTGCCTCGCAAGTGCAAGGTCCTGAGTTTGATCCCTGGTAACCACATATAATGCTGGGCGTGGTGACTCATGCCCACCAGCAATCAATACCGCATACCACAGTGCTGGGCGTGGTGGCTCACGCCTGTAATCCCAGCACTCAGGAGGCAGAGACAGGAGGATTGCTGAGTTCGAGGCTTGCCTGGGCTACATAGTGAGCTCAGGGCCAGCCTGAACTACCAAGCAAGACCCTGTCTCAAAAAAAAAAAAAGTTCAAATTCTACTTCACTCCACTCTGTGGCAGCAGAAGGAAAACATGTTTTACACAATTAATGACTATCTGTTATATAGTCTTATTGTTAATGTTTAAATCAATGATTAAAATCACAATTTTATAGCTCTCTCGTGCAAGTTAGAAGTAAAAATCTGTATTTTTTTAAAGACACCTTTAAAAAAGGAGATCTACAGCTATTACACATGGTCTAGTACAATGGTATCGAGCTTACAGCATGTGTGCCACAGCAGGCTGTTCGTGTCATTTAAAGCTCTAAAAGCTTCAGCATCACTGCTCCAGCATAGTATTTAATTTCAAGGGAAGTTCACAATGTTGTTAAGTAGAAACAACTATCTCTGTAGTACAATCTTACTTTAATAAAAATTATTTCTAAAAACAGCCTATCTGCTACAGTTTGGATATTGAATGTCCCCCAAGCCCCATGTGTTTAAGACTTGGGCCCTAGCCCAAGACACCAAGGGGAGGAAGTAAAATCTGAGGAGATGGGGGCCTTTTAGAAAGATGTCAGGTTGCATGGGAGGGCAGGTTAGGACGTCTCTCCTTATCTGTTCTTGTTTGGTCACTGGCTGCTGTGAGGTTGGCAGTTCCTGTACTACATGCTCCTTCCATGATGTCCTGTGACACCACAGGCCAGAAGACCACGGAGTGAATCTCTGAAGCCCTGAGCTAAGATCAGTTGATAATCTCAGGCACTTTGTGATATCAATAGAGAGCTAATACAATGTCTACATGTACAAAAATTCAATACATACAGATATTACAAAAATGGACACAAGTTTATTATTTTTTTGCCTTTTTCATATATTATTGTCATTCAGCAATCCAAACTGAATGCGATATTTATTTTGGCTTTATACTATGGCAGAAAGTGGGGGATGAATTATATATTAAACTCTAAACAATTTCATTTGTTCATGGTTTGATTTCCTTTAGACTTTTAAAAGAATTATTCAGGCTTAGTAATGATACTAAATTATATGTATAGATGAAGTCTATATCACACGGCTCATTCTATATAATTTTTGAAAAACAGGAAATTTTTAAAAAACCCTATAATTTAAAAGTTCTCAGGAATCAACATTAGTAATGAAGTAAATGACAGATGAGCAAATTCTAAAGCAATTTTGAGAGGCAGGGAAAAAGGCTGCTGAATCAGATTACATATCGAAGTTGTTAATAACTTTACTTCCATGCCTGCTGTGTAAGGTGAAAAAATAAAGAAGAAAGCCTTGGGAATTCTGATAGAAAGAAACCCCTTTGTAAAAGAAACATGTAAATAAAAACTGAAAGTTTAACTAAATGCCAGAAAAAAGTTAATGAAGCCTCCATATCTGATACAGTCTTATTTGTTTCTCTGGAAACATGAGTATTATTATTTAAGATTCATTCCTAGCGAGCAGATATCTGGCACACAAATGCCACCTAGATAACAAACTCTGACAGCTGGTATCATATTTGATGAGCATTTATGACATATGTACACCACACACACTGCTAATTAATTTTCAGCATTTTTATATAGAAACATAAGCCATTAGCAATAAAGAATTGACCAATGCCTATAGAACACTTTTGATGGTTTCCCTTTCTAGTTTGATTATGAGAGTATCAACTAGGGCCAGAGATTTGGCTCAGTGGCTCCAGTGCCTGCTTTGCAAGTGCAGGGTCCTGAGTTCAATCCTGGTAACCACATACAATGCTGGGTGTGGTTACTCACGCCCACCAGCAAGCAATACCACATACCACAGTGCCATGCGTGGTGGCTTATGCCTGTAATCCCAGCACTCGGGAGGCAGAGACAAGAGGATTGCTGAGATTGAGGCTTGCTGGGGCTACATAGTGAGCTCAGGGCCAGCCTGAACTACAAAGTGAGACCCTGTCTTAAAAAAAGTATCAACTAAAAGTGTACTGAAGTTCGATATAAGGATATTCATTTCATGTAATTTGAGATTTAGATCAAATTAGAGATTTAGTTTATATGCCAAACATTTATAATTTTTAAAGCTTTAAAAAATATATATAATATATATTTTAAATAAATATATATATAATATATATATTATATATATATATATATTTTTTTTTTTTTGAAACAGGGTCTTGCTTTGTAGTTGAGGCTGGCCCTGAGCTCATTATGTATAGCCCAGGCAAACCTCAAACTCAGCAATCCTGTCTCTGCCTCCCGAGTGCTGGGATTACAGGTGTGAGCCACCATGCCTGGCCCTGTGGTATGTGGTATTGATTGCTGGTGGGCATGAGTCACTATATCCAGCATTGTTGTATGTGGTCACTGGATCGAACTCAGGACCTTGAGCTTGTAAGGCAGGTGCTGGAATCACTGAGCTAAATCTCCAGCCCTTTAAAAATAATTTTATAAAAAAGCCCATATTTAAAGTGAGCAAGGGAGGCAAGACTGTAATCTCAGCATTTAGAAGGCTGAGGCAGGAAAATCAGAAGTTGAAGGTAAGATCCTGTCTCAAACCAAGGGAAGAAAAAAAAGGAGGCTATTTAAAGCATAAAAATTCAGAGTAAAATTAACTAGTTCTGGTATCATAGGAGTTAGAAAAGGTGGAGGAGTTTCTACAATAAGAAAAAAAAAAAGATAGATAGCCAGGTGTGGTGGCACACACTTATAATCCCAGTAGTCTGGAGGCTGAGGCAGAAAGATAGCAAGTTTAATCCTAACCTGGGTAACTTTGCAACCCTGTCTCAAAAAAGTAAAGTTAGTTAAAAAATAAAATAATCTGGGGATATAGCTCCTAGCACTGTGTTCAAACCCCAGTACTGCAGGGTATGCATATATACACAGAGGAAGAAAAAGTCCTACAAACAGTCCTGAGAACAAGCTTCTTTAATTTATCATTGAAATTAAATTCATTGTGGGTATGTGTGTATGTGTGTGTGCACGCGCATACATAATACGTTATTACTTCCCAATAAAAACCTCATTTTTAAAACAAGTAACCTGTCTGCATCATTATTATCCTATTAACACTTTGCCCCTTGAGAATCTATACAGCTAGAGTTACACAGAGTTACATCTACAGAAGTCTGACAGTTCTTTTGAGGTGAAAGAATAAAGAATCTTCTGCCCCTTCAGCCCGTGGGGCCACTTACTTTTCTCAAAGGAAGGAGTCACGGGCCCACAGGTGCTGGTGTCTGCTGTGGGCTCTGCTGACTGGCACCGTAATTCACCATTTCCCATCGAGCAAGAGCAGCAACCTATAAAAAGGAAATAATATGTGAGGGTTGAGGCCAATCAACAGAAATAAATAATTTCCGTAGCTATGTCAACCAAACTAAACAAAACTTGCTTGGGGATCCTCTGTGGAAATGTTCTCACATATGGTATGTCAGGAAGTATTGAAATGTGCATTTAGAGAAGTGAACATTTAAAGAGTGCTGACAAATGACACCCGCTTTACATATCATCTCCTTATTGTATGAGGCAAGGAAAAATGTTTGTATCCATGCTATTTCCACTGTACTCTGGGAACCTAGAATTCATATATTTTCCTAAAATGCAATTTTAATTTCATCCCTTCTATATAACTAACATTAATGCTTTATTGATTACTGTAGAACATTCAAACTCTTTGGCCTGACTCTGAAAGCTCACTAGGCACCCAACCCTACTCTTCAACAAAAAAGTCTTCCTTTTGTTCTTGACAATTCTTTAGTCTTCCACAAGCCTAGTTTAGGCCAAGACTGATCAAATCCTCTCCTTTAAGGTCAACTCAAAGTTCATTTCTTTCTAGAACCTGTGTCTTGAAAGATTCAATAAAAACAATTATGTACTTTTTTCTTTTCAAACGGATACTAAAAGAATCACTTGCTAATTCATAAACTTGTTTACAGAAGCCACACTGAGACATCAGCTCAGAGGCAAC